>JAJMID010000072.1:0-70389 GCA_030583405.1 Sugiyamaella americana | reverse complement strand
GAAAATAAATTACAAATTTCAAGAGACAACATACCTCGTACATTATAGTAAAGGATCTAGAGATGGACAGTGGGCCAAAGCAAAGGTGCTATAGCATAACAATGTCGCTACGAAAGAAATTAAGTTAAAAACTTATATCTAATTAATGATTGCTCTAACAGATAACTCAATACAATCTTGTAACTTCAATATTTATAAATTATTAGCCTTTTACCTCCTAAACTAAATGACCGCTTTCCAGCTTGCCGTCATCTCCTTGTACTCAAGTTACATAAGTACTATCTACAAACACTTCTCTTAGATAACTACAAACGTACAACGGGCCCTGCAGAGCATGGCTGTTAATCTCTAAGAAGAGTAGATTTGATAATACATTACAGCGAATACTTCTCCCAGAGAATTGAATCTTCTTTCGGGATGCCCAAGATTCAACATCTTTTACAAGAATCCTTGGTCCACAGGCAATTGCCCATGATAAACGCTTTTGACCAGGTAAAATAAAATCTTCTATACATTGATTAAAATCTGGTCTACCGTATGTTATGTTGATTTTCGTGCTGATTGTCTATTGATCGGTTTCCTCTGGTGTTGATAATTCATCATCATCAAGTAATTCATCAAATTCAATCGATTCTTCAAAGTTGGAATTATCTGGTTTAATGCTTTCTGATTCTTCAATAATATCACTATACTTACTGGTTGTATTGTTTCCAGTAATAAATACATCTACATCTTCTATATTTAATAAATCTAATACTTTAAGATCAGATTTGTCTCGAGTAATACATATAAATTTATATGGAATATCAATTGTATCTAATTCACATACCAAAGGACTAGCAAATGATATTCCTGATCCACCAGCAAGGATAATTACCTTGTCAACCCCATCTATGGTATTCACTGATCTATACTCTGGTCCTTCATCTTTGTTATTGTTACTAATAACTTCTTGATTGATAGTACTAGCAAATGGATCGGATATTGTATAAGATAAATGCTTTTCAATTGAAAAGTTAGTTTATAGATCTATAAATATATAGATAATTAAATAATTAAATTAAACCTATAAGTCAAGCTTAAACGTAAAGTATACACACTCCTCTGCCTCTTACAATTTACATAGTAAACTATCATATATCACCGCCTATATAGTTTTACCTCCTAATCTAGCTCCATCCATTCAATCCTATTCCTTTTATAAACTATACACCTGAAACATGAACCAATCCATAACCCAATAAACTCATATCCTCCCTAACTTCTAGATCTTTTTCAAGCACAAATTCAAGGCGTTACAGCCGACAATACATCACGTGATTCAACAAATATTCTAACTCTCCATATAAACAGATCCGGCCCGATAAATTAATTTATTAATAAGCTTCATACCTACTCCCACACCCCGGCTTATATCCACTGTAACATACTAAACCTTAATTTTTTAATTGCTTGAATATCGGCGTTAACTGTTATTCCGTTTTGATGATAGTCTGGATCAAATCTCCCAACTTCCCATTATCGGAATTATCGGATTTCCGAACTTCTCTCTTCGGTTCAACGAAATCATATTGACATGGCCCTTATTCCAAGCTTCAATGGAAACTTTTTATAGTTATTTTTATTCCAAATGAAGGCTAAAGCTTGTACAGAATGCCGCCAGAATAAATTAAGGTGCTTATATCCTACCAATGGAATTGGAAGTTGTCAAAGATGTATAAAGAAAGGTTTTGCATGTGTATTTGATCCTAAGTTTCGAAGAATTACTAAACGAAAGGTTCTCAAAAGGCATTCAAAAGGTGAAGATAGTACAACCTCTGGAGGTCATATAGATTCAAACTTATCAACTCCTGAACCTCTTCATTTAGGTTCAATTGTAATTAGTGGAGATGCTCCTGCTAGCGCTCCAATGCAAGATACAACAAAACCTGATTGCCCGGAACCGCTAAAAGTTGTTCCTTGTTCAATGTCAAGACAAATCGATGAAAATCTTCCTAATACTATTATTGCTCCTGATGATGTCACTAAATTATTTGATATATTTCTCAAAAACAATCTTTATTTTATGCCATTAGATATTTGTTTGGATTGTGATGCTGTTTATGAAAGATGCCCTATATTATTTTGGACTATATTATTTATTGCTGGTAGAGATTTTGCATTATTACCATTTATTCAAGTTAAATTAAAGAAGTTATTAAAAGATATTGTATTAGAAGCGGTTAGATCGGTGGAGGTTATACAAGCTTTGTTATTAATTTCACATTGGCCATTTCCTTATAGAACGCAATTAGATGATCAATCTTTTACTTGTGTTTCATTAGCAGTTCAACATTCACTAAGACTTGGTCTTCATAGACCTACTTTAGCACATGAATATTCATCTAAAGATGAAGTATTAAAATTTGGTCCTTATAAACGATTAACCACTTGGTTGGGTTGTTTTCTCTGTTGTACAAGAGAATCTCTGCGCCATGGTGTACCTTCATTAATAACTCCTGATTATACATTAATAAAATCATTTGATGATAATAGATTACCATTACGATTAAGAAATTTATGTCAATTAGCTTATCAAAATTGCATCATGAATAATGTACTTGGATGGGGAGGTGAAAATCTTTTTGGTTTATTAGAACCTACTCCAAGATTAGAATTGGTTAAACAGTATATTGGGAAATTAAATTCTGTTTATACTTCAGAGTCATTTGTTACAACTCGTGATCCTTATGTTGAAGTTATTTATTTAGGTGTTCGATTACAAGTTTTATCTTATATCCTAACTGATGATATCTTAAGTTGGTCAACTGATGCTTTACAATTCATGAATCTAGCATTAACTGACGCTACAAGATTAATTAGAACCCAATCCACGATACCTGGATTAGAATTTGGTCCTACAACACTCTTAAGACATGTTGCCTATGCAGCATTAGTATTATTGAAGATATTACGTGAATGTGAATCAATTTCTCTTGATAGAAAAGCAATTCAAGATGATTTAACAACTGCGTACCAAATTATCGATCGATTGTACTCAAAATATAGATCTGATGAATATATTATTGTAACCAAAAATTTCTTACAAGTTTATTCAGCAATAGTTGATATTAAGATAAGCCAACCTATAAAATCTAGAGGTCCTGCTAATCTTCTCTATAACGCAGTTAGAGCTACTAGAGAAGCACAAGCACAAGCAAAAGCTCAATCTAAAGCAACACAACCAGGTCAACATCAAGAAGGGGAGAATCAAAATCATCTAAATTCTCATCAATTTCTTTTCGATAAATCTAATATGCCTTCAATCATACCAAATCAACCATCATCATCATCAGAAAATAATCATCAACAACCACAATTTGATCCCAATTTTGTTCCTTTAGAGATTGATGATAATTGGTTAAATGAAGTACTTAATTTATCTTATTATATATAATACTTTAACTCTACTTTACCTCCGGTGGCCGGGCTCTGCCCGGACCCGTTGTTCCTCGCTCTGCTCGGAAGTCCGCCGGACACCTCCATTTCGGAAAAACTCCCCATCCGGGTAACTTTGTTTACATAGACTCTTCTCGAGATAAATCCGGGGTATAACTGCTTACTTTGATTCTCCACACTTATAATGCATTCTCATCATTCTCATTCAAGTGATTATTGTCAACATGCTTCTTCTTCTTTTGATGAAATGATTCTAAGGGCAATTGAACAAAGATTAAGTGTTCTTTGTTTAACTGAACATATGCCTAGAATTGATTCTAAGGATTTATATCCCGAAGAGATTTCCAGCGAAACTACCATCAATGGGTTGAAAAATACATTTAATAATTATTATACTCGTGCTAGGAATGCTCAAATTGAATATTATGATAAAATTGATTTATTAGTTGGTTTTGAATCTGAATCTATCTCTGATGAATACTTTGATTATATTGATAAATTAAGAGAAGAATATAAATTTGATTTGGTGGTTGGTTCTGTTCACCACGTTTCAGGAATTCCTATTGATTTTGATTTAGAGATGTGGAACAAAGCATTCAAGTTGAGTAATGGTGGTGATGAATTGATTAAACTTAATTATACTCGTTCTACTTTACAGGTATTTTTTGAAGAGTATTTCGATTTACAATATCGAATGCTAAGTAGATTAAAACCAACAGTTGTAGCTCATTTTGATTTGATTAGATTATTAGCTCCTCATGGAATACTTCCTGAATCTTTAGAAGACTGGCCAGTTGTTTGGCAAAAAGTTGTACGTAATGTAAAACTCGCTATATCCCAAGGGGCAATGATTGAAGTTAATTCTGCTGCCATTAGAAAAGGTTGGAATACTCCATACCCAGCTAAAGATATTACTAGTTTAATTATTAAAGAAGGAGGGGAATTTTGCTTAAGTGATGATTCTCATTCAACCGTCCATGTTGCACAAAATTACAAAAAGAGTATAGAATATTTGGAAGAGATGGGTATTACGAAGGTTTACTATTTAAGAACCAAAAGGGATAACGGAGTAATACAAGTAGTAAAAGAGAGTATATCATTAGAAGATTTAAAAGAGTGGGTAAATGAATAGAGTAGATTAATGAGCATAGATAAATATATGTTAGGTATAAATAATTAATTAATATATGATAAAATTGCATATGGACGCAGGATAAAGTCTCCGTGGAATCAGCATATATGACTGAGCTTGAGTCGATATCATATAAATATATTGATCAATAACATATATGGTATTAAAGTCAAATATGTGGTACGTCTCCGGTATATACTAGACCCGTCTTTAACATCTGTTATCTTATATTATTTTCAGCTAGATATAATTTACTTTAATACTATAAATACGATCTTATATTGGAGCATCTACGAAACTAACCGGCCGGTTGGATATTGTGCTATATAATTACTCCTACAATCAACTAAAAATTTTCTCATTTACTAACATTACATATAACCTAATCGACTACCTATTTGGCCAAGTAGTTTAACCTTATATAAGCTTAGAAACGTTAATTATCTAACCTAAATACATATAAACATAGACATAAATATAAACATAAACATAAACATAAACATAACATTGATAGACATAATACAGATAAGCTTACTATTACTACATGCAAACCCAATATAAACAAATTCATCATCACTTCATAGCACCTTCATTTGCTAATCTATCAGCTTGTTCGTTACCATGATCTCCTGAATGTCCTTTAACATGTTTGAAAGTCACATCTATTTTAAGCTGTTTTAATTGTGATAATTTATCACGTCCTTCTCTTATAAGATCAGCATTTTCAACGTCACCGCCAGATGAAGTTATATAACCATACTTTTCCCATCTGATTGCCCATTCATTGAGTGCTTTTCGAGAATATTGAGAATCAGTACGAATCTCAAGATTATAACTACTTCCAGATTTTGAAGCTTGGATTGCGTCGTCTAAAGCACGAATGATTGCACGGAGCTCGGCCCTTTGGTTTGTTTGACGGTCTCCTTCTAATTTTGCACTAACATTACGAGGATCACCGACTCCATAATAAACGCCATATCCAGCTTTGGACCCAGGTCGACCATTTCCTCTAGAACTTCCATCTGTATAAACAACTTGAGTTGGTCTTGAAGAATCAGGGGTGCTATTAACGTTGCTGCCCCCATAGTCACCCCCATAGCCACGTCCATAGCTCCTACCACTATATCCACCTCCACTATATGAATTACTGCTACCATAGCCACTACCACCATAACTGTTACCACCATAGCTTCTGCCACCATAACTGCTTCTACCATAGCTACTACTACCACCATATACACCACCAGTAGATGAATTACTACTACCACTATATCCACCACTACCATTGGCAAAAGCAGCGGCTTCAGCAGCAGTATTGAATGATTTATGTACTGCTCCTTTATAACCATCCACAGATGCTTTTACCTGATCCCAGCTAGAGAAAACTCCAGTACTTCTACCTACTTGAACTGCGTAATACTTTTTAGCCATTTTAATCATAAAAACAATAAGTTCAATGATATAGAAGAAGAAGAAGAAGAACGCGTCCTGGTACAGTTAACTATTGCTGAACGTGAGAAAGTCATGTGATACGCACAATTACTTTCTTCTCATATTTTATTAGAACAATGTAGAAAAGTCTTTTGAGTGTTTATTAACTATTACCATTGTTTAGGGAGGGATAGTAAGTTGTTGGATACGGACAGCAAACAATACTGACTTAAGTTTACACCTTAAAACGATGTTTGAACAATGTAGAGGATGATATGAGAATATGCAGTAATATCAGGTTTATATCATCAGGTTAAGAATATAGCTTTATAAATTATTGAAGAATATATAACTTATTATTAAGTAATTATATATAAAGAACCTTGAAACAAGGAAGATAGCAGAAGAACGGAATCTATTTACGCATTTTCTTATCACCAACATAAGACCTGATGTACGTTCGTCTGGTGATCTTAACCTTAATTAACCAAACAATCACTTATAGTTAATTAACTTAAACTATGAGCATTACCATTCAAAGTGCTTACTCTACCTTACCTAAGCATTATATTTCGATTAAGTTTATATAACCACTGAATCTTATAACATTATCACATTAGAAAGCCCAACTTGGTTTACATATCTTTTTATAATTAAATAAATTTATTATCACGATATATTCACTATAAAACTAACTAATTGATATTACTCAATACTTTCTTTTAATTCTTCTAATGGATAATTCTCTTTGTCGCAATCTTTCTCACAATCCTTCTTACGTCTAGCCTTGTGCTTCTCATTCTTTTTTTTCTTCGCTCCTGCTTGTGCTAACCTATGTGCTTCTTCATTTCCAGTAATTCCTGAATGTCCCTTGACAAACAAAACTGATACCTTGATTTTCTTCTGCAATGACTTTAATTTAACTTGATTATCCCTTATAATAGCAGAATATCGTCCTTTCGGCTGTTTTTCCAGTGAAGCTATTGCTTCCTTACTATCGGTATGAATTTCTAAGTGAGTAACTTTTTGGTTATCTCTGCTTAGATGCTTCCAAGCGTGTGAAAGAGCATGATTCACTGCTCTTAATTCTGCATACCTGCTACATTGATGTCTACGAATTCTTACGCTAGCATTTCTTTCACTATTGTTACCATAGAATACACCATAGCCTGCTCTGGCATTCTTTGTTCCACTTCCAAGACAGCTCCCGTCTGTAAAAACCACCAACTTATCATCATTTTCATTACTTTGATTGGAAGTATTAGGAGTAAAGTATGGCATATCTTTTGCTTTAGTAGTAAAAGGTTTGCCGCTGATTATTTCATATAGTTTGAATACCGCAGTGAAAGAAGAATTTGTTACTATTAGGAGGTTTCTTAAGCTAGTTTTGCTTGTTATCATACTATGTTTATAACTGGATTATTAGCTTAAGTTTTACATCTATTCTTCTCTTCAGCCAGCTAATATTTTATATGATTCTCCTGGGATTATCTAGAGATTGTTTTGAAACATGAAAGTAAACATTGAAAGAAATGTCGTAACGGGAAAGTATATGCATCTACATATTTAAGGTTAAAATGTATAATCTACCACAAAAATCAAAGGTTATTTTCTATATAAATATTAACTGTTGCTTAGTAAACGGCGTATTTATCTGATATGTTTAATAAGCTTATCGTTGATTGTATGAACTTTTGTACGTACGTTTATAAATCAATTCACTTCGTTCGCTGGAATTTTGCACTGAGCATGCTTGTAATTATACTATCAGATCATTTGGTAATCCAGATATTATTGACCTCCGATTGATAGGATTGCTCCTTTGATATAATCCTAGTACCTGTGTATTTTAATTATCCCCATTTCATTGCGATATTTAGAATAGTACTTTGTATATATAACATAATATCAAATAAGCTTTATCGGGCGTGTTATGAGTAAGGAGCGTACCATGTCTCCACAATCCTGTACAATAATCTTAATTATTAGAATAAGTTTAGAATTATGTTAATAATATTATTATATCCTTTATTAATTAAGTTCACCCGGATCTCACTAACCAAAATCCACATTCTAGATGTTCTATCCTCATATGATTACCCATCTGAGTGATTAAACCAGAGCACATACATTTTACAACGTACCGTAGTCCAATTCATTCATCATCAATGGTATTCCAATTACAGTAAGATGTAAGCAAGATATTTCTTCGCTTATTTGATTTAGATTTGCAGATGTAAATGAAACTTGCTGAGGTTGGATATCTTGTTTTCAATCGTAAGGTGGTATATATGAGTTACTTGAGTATAAGTTATTTACAATTATAAATTAAGTTAATTTTGTCGGAGGAAGAATCAGCTATATCGATATCAACTTTTGCGAGCGCTATAGTATATTTTTGTACACATATATATTTATAGCCAACTTTAAAACTAAAACTAATACTGTACCATTAATATATATATCTATATCAATTGAATGATTATAGTAAGAATCTTCTTGCCGCTTTAAGCGCAAAACTTTCAGCCATTTGACATCCATAATTATCTATGTTCCTTGGAATATATTCCACTTTCACATGTATCTTCCAATTATCTTCTAATAAACCTTTCTTCAGAAGAATGTCTCTAATAAGATCCGCATTTTTTTTATTATTATCAATTTTAAATCCCATTCTATCAACGGTCATTAACATATCAATAGTTTTTAATGCCATAGACCAGCAAGTGCGAATTTCAAGATCGTTACACTTGCCACTTCTGGCGGATCTTACTGTTAAATTTAACGCACGAACTATTGATCTTAATTGAGCTCTTTCAGTTGTTTGTACTTCACCTTTTAAAGGAGCGGACTTGTTTCTACTATCATCATCACCGTAGAATAAGCCATATCCAGCATGGCGAGCTAATGATACTCCAGCAACATAAACAATCGTAGTATGAGGTTCATCTTCGCACTTATCAGATGTATAGTAGTCAGAATCTTCATCTTCATCTCTCTCTCGCATATACTGCTCGGCATCATCTTTAAGCTTAAACGATTTCATCTTGCACCCACTATAACCACTAGTAGAGTTTACTGCTTCCTTGTAATTATCAAATATACCTCTTACACGCCCTCTTCTTACTGCATAGTAGCGACGAACATATTTGTCCTCAGTACTTTCTTCCTCCCCACCTTCACAACAATATTCCTCTTTTCCCTCTTGTTCATCTTCTTCTAGTTGTTCCTGGCGCAACCGTTGTTGTTCAAGTAAACGAAACTTCTCATAATAAGTTTCTGCTTCTATAACATCATAAAATAATTCAATCATACTTCCACTATATTTATTAATAAGTTCTTTTACTTTCTTATAATCAGAAAATACACCCGTTTCACGACCTCTTAGTACTACCCAGTATTTAGATTTCTCTTCATCAATATCACACCCGTCTAAGTAAAGAGTAGCATTTTTAATTGTATAAAATCCTTTCCATTCAGCATTTGGATAGCAATTTACAGCATTAGATGCTTCTTTGTAATCATCAAATAGACCGATCTTATAGCCCTTTCTAACTGCGTAGTAAGGTTTCTTTTTAACCATATTGAAGTGGATCAAAGATATATTGAACAATCAAAACTAGTGAACAATTCACTTAATTATAAGACCTAATTACAATATATACGATACCATTGCGTTCATTTTAAAGTGAATGATAAACTATGGAAAAATTGATGGCTGAAATTCATTCATGCTAGACGACGAACCTTAAGCTATGAGCCGATTAAGTTATCTTAGGGATATTTGTAAGGTACTTTATAAATAAAACTATGATAAACTAATGAACTATCGATTGACAATAATTGATCAAATTGATGAATTAAGTTGTAGAATTGAGTGGGAATATGTGGTTCAAAGGTGTTGGTAAACTAGCATGATAAGAGATAGGTCATTTCTTGAATCAAGCGAACAGAGGAAATCAACTTCTGCTCTAAGAAACGATCTCTAACCGATCGAGACATTGTAATACCCAAAAAGATGTGAATATGGCTCGATTAAGAATATTAACTCTTCAATATTTTAGGTTTAAGGGTAAGTCAAGTAACATTTAACTTAAAATATCAGCATTTTTGATGTTTTCATGTGTGTGTAGCAACTTAGTACGATGCAGATTTAATTATTGTATAAAGTTTAGAGTTGCTTCTCCTAACTGGCCAGTTACATAAATAATATCATCGATCTACTCCGTAAATGACTCTCTCCAAGTGGAATGAACAGTAGTTACCTATATGGAATCCCATTTGCATTTAAAACTCCTAACATGAGCAGTTTCAAATTCCTCGCGGAGCGAGGACAACGGGTCCGGGCAGAGCCCGGCCGCCGGAGGCAATCGAGAAGAAATAGTCATTATTATATATTATAGCTAATTAATAGAAAAAGTCTAATAAGAACGTCCGAAAAGAGTATGAGCTTTAGCTAGTTTATCACAATTAACACATTTAGTACCTTCTTTGAGTTCTGGTTGTTCAAATGGAATACATAAGGTTTTAGCACCCATTGAAGGAGCTTTTTCATCAACTTCTTCATCATCATCACGACGGGCAGTTAATTCTTTAATACTATCTTCACAAGCTTCATCACCACAGAAAGGAGCAAGGAGGAGGTTTTTCTTGTTGAGGAGAGGAGTCATTTCAGCAACAGTAGTAACTGGAACAATATGTTCATCAAAGAGCTTTTTAGCTTTAGTAAAAAGATCAGATTGAATAGTATCAAGGAGAGAGTTGATATCTTTAGTAAGAGAATCAATTGGAATAGTAGTTTTAACACCAGTATCACGACGAACAGCAACAACTTGATTCTTTTTAAGATCAGCAGGACCAAATTCAAGACGTAGTGGAACACCTTTAAGTTCAGCATCAGCGAATTTCCAACCTGGAGAGTAGTTATCACGATAATCACCAAATACTCTAAGACCAGCATCAGCAAGAGTTTTTTCAATTGATTTGGCACCATTAACAATAGATTCTCTATCTTCCTCAGTAGTTTTAGCAGTAATACCACATGGAACAACAACAACTTGAGTATTAGCAACTCTTGGTGGAAGAACAAGACCTTTGTTATCAGAATGAATCATAACCATAACACCAATAACACGAGTAGAAAGACCCCATGAATTTTGCCAAACATTAATCTTTGGTTTATCAGCTCCTTCAGGATTTTCAACAACAATATTAAACATTTTAGAGAAATTTTGACCAAGACAATGTGAAGTAGCACCTTGGATACCTCTACCAGTAGTTGGAATATAACCTTCACAAGTAGTAGTATAAAGACCACCAGCAAACTTTTCTTTATCAGTTTTGGTACCCTTAATAACTGGAACAGCAAGAAGTTCTTCATAAACACCAGCATACCAATCAAGGATTTGTAATACTTCTTCAGCAGCATCTTTTTGAGTTAAATGAGCAGTATGACCTTCTTGCCAAAGAAATTCTCTAGTTCTTAAGAATGGTTGAGGATGTTTAAATTCCCAACGAACAACAGAATTCCATTGATTAAGACGTAATGGAAGATCGCGATGGGATCTAATCCATTTAGCATAATATGGATACATGACAGTTTCAGAAGTAGGACGAATAGCTAATGGTTCATCAAGTTCAGAAGAACCAGCTCTAGTAACCCAAGCAACTTCAGGAGCAAATCCTTCAATATGTTCCTTTTCCTTTTCTAAAACACGAGATGAAACAAACATTGGAAAGTAGGTGTTTTGAACGCCAATTGATTTGATACGAGTATCGAAATAATGTTGAATTCTTTCCCAAATGGAATAAGAACCTGGTCTCATAATATAACAACCAGAGACATCGTAATAATCTAAAAGTTCTGCTTTAGTGACAATTTGTTGATACCAACCTGGAAAATCAAGTTCTTTATCAGAAGTAATACCAATAAGAGCAGCACCATCGATTTTACCATCAGCTGGTTTTGATTCAACTTTAGCAGATTTAGCAGGTTTAGCATCACCAGCACCAGTTTGCGCTTCGTTAACTTCCTTTTCAAAATCAACAGTTACGAAATCAGCACCAATTTCTTCATATAATTTAACAAGTTTATCACCACTAATAACAGCAGTTTTACTATTAGAATCAGTATGAATTGCTAATTTAGATTCATCAACAACTCCCTTATCAATGACAATCTTAACTCTTTTTCCATTACCTTCATTAATAGATAATGGACTAACGTCTTGAGGTTCACAAGCGAAAAATTCATTAATCAAATCTTTATTTGCTAAACGAGGTTCTTTAACACCAACAACCTTTGCAATAATACCAGAAGGAGTTTGAGTAGAATTCAAAGCAATTACAACTACTGGGACTGGAGTAGCAGTTTTAGCAGTTTTTGGTTTAAAAACAAGTACTTTAGTAAGTTTAACGTCCTTTACTTCTTTTGATTCAAGAATTGTATTCCATTCATCATTATTAGAAGGAGCATCATGAGAGATAGTAAGAGTCTCAAGGTCTTTAATTAAAGATGACATCGTGAATGGTTGTTGTATGTGTGGATAAGATGAGGTGCGAATTTTTGTTTATTGATTAGAAAGTGAAATATTTTTTGATCTCGTAGATAATTGTTATAACGGGGTTGTGTCAAGGATTTAAACGGCGTTTAAAGGGAGTGTTTGAGGGTAGCGTATTAATTACTTGAAATAGAAATGATCAAAAAGTTAAAGTTAAGGTAGGTTAAGTGGGGAAAGGGAAAGGGGGAAGTGAGGGGTGAGAGGTGTTGGTTAAGTAGAGGGTTATATAGGATTAAGGAAAAGGTTTTGATTAAAGAATTAGATTATCGAAGTAATGATTAGGAAGCGATAGTAACTGGATTCTCCTATTTACTCACAATGACTACTTGTTGCTCATCGACCATCACTTCATGACTCAATGTACGAAAATCATATAGTTAAGCTTTGCGCGAACGATGTCAAGACCCTGCATATACTCAATTACTGACGTTATGACTCTTGAGATAATCAAACGAATATTAAAGAGTATCATGTAGGATTGCGTAGGAGGTTGTTTGTATTTCTGCAATATCACTTAGCTTACCTATATTGAATAAAGTTCTGTATGAACAATTAAGAAGATCACGAAGATGGCCCAGCGGGAATGGAAGCAGGAATCCAAATATACTGTGGGTCGAACTATAACCACAACGCTATAGTTTATATAACTTTCTTAATGAATTATATAAATAAATATATATTGTAATATCTATATCATGTTGTACCAAGCGTTTTCATCGTTTTCTATACATCCTATTAGATCGAAGTACCATGCAAACGAACTTAGTACTAACTACAGGTACAGTATTACACCATTATTGCTATTAACCTTCAAGTGGACGTCCTGTTATTTTAAATCAATGGTTAATATTTAGATGCGTAGCAACAACGGGTCCGGGCAGAGCCCGGCCGCCGGAGGCAAGAAGAAGGTACAAATAAATTCTTTAGAATATAAAACATTTCCTCTTATGTCGTTTCTCTTTAATCCTTAGAGCAGCCCTTGTTGCTTGTTCAAATACTTCAGAAACTCCTTCTTGAGTTTTAGCCGAGCATTCTACATATTTATACGCTCCAATTTTTTCAGCAGCTAATCTACCTTCTTCATATGATATTGGTCTTTGAGATGTACGTCTTAGTTCTTCAATTATCTGACGATCATGGCGTAAATCAAGTTTACAGCCAACTAGAATAATTGGAATTCCTTGACAAAAGTGAAGGACTTCTGAGATCCATTTCTCCTGAACATTATCAAAAGAATCGGGTATAGTGATTGAGAAGCAAATAAGAATAACATCAGTATCAGGATATGAGAGTGGTCTTAACCGATCATATTCTTCTTGACCAGCAGTATCCCAAAGTGCTAATTCAACGACTCTATCGTCAATGCGAACATCAGTAACATAGTTTTCAAAAACAGTTGGTGCATAATACTCGGGGAACTTTCCTTCAGCAAAGACAGTTAAGAGACATGATTTACCACATGCACCATCACCAACGATTACAAGTTTTCTTCTGATTTTTGTTTGATTAGACATGTTCACTTTGGTAGTAAGTTTGGTGGTAATCTTGGTTTAATGGAGGGATCTAGTAGAGTATGTAATTATGTAAGTTATTAAGTATAAGTGAATGGATATTTATTTAATATTTAGAGATATAGCTGAGCTTATATGTGATTAGCGATCTCCACCATCGTCAGCTTGTTGCTTATCATAACTGACATAAAATATCAGTGTATATTACAACAATTGTTACCGTTTAACCTATGAACTCGTTATAACTTAGAGCATATGTTCTTATGACTAACTAATTCAGTTAAAAACGCTAGCCAGCTGCCAGCTGCCAGCATTGCCTAATCTCTAGTTGATTAGTTTGAATACAAGTACTGCCGATAATATTTACCGATTTTACTGTTGGATAGATGTTGGGTTCAATTTCATTGTTAAATCATCGAATCAACAGCGGGGAGAAGTAGGCTGTACAGTGATAATAATGGAGGGAGTAGATCACCTAGTAGGCACCCTGCGTTTGCACTAAGGCGCGCCTAGCGTCTAGCTCAAAGATAAAGCTTGAGCCCGATCCTAGTTGGGCAATAGGCTATACACTTGGTTATTGTGATCAAAACTGGAGGCGCAGCATTAAACAGCGTTGTACAATATTGAATCTGAATTGTGAGTTCATCGTTCATCTAGATAATTATGTAAAATAAAGATAATTGGTCAATGATTATTAACACCTGGTCTGGTATATAACGAGACTGTAAGAATATTTCTCGAAAGAAAAAGTTAAAAATAGTTAGTTTAAATTATATATAATGTTTTATATTTATAATTGTTTATATAAATTAGATATTATAATGAATAATTCGTGTAAACGGGTTTCAGGCATAATACTGGTTGAATTTCAACGATAATAAGAGAGTAGTAGGAGTATATGAAGAGGGTACATGATAAACGGATTGTGGATTCACTTTCTATGTATAACTACACAAACAACCTACTATCGATATGATTATATTTTGTATAAGCACTTCTACCTGATTAACCTTATCATATGGATATATACTTAAGTACTTGATATTTTCAATAATTAAAATATATATTTAAAAAGATCTTTGATATATACATGTAGCTACCTAAATTGAAAGTTGTTCAACAGATTGAAGATTCCAGTGAAAGGATACCTAATAATATAGAGGTATATCTTTTACCTCCTTGTTAAATCCAAGGTTATTTCTTTCGAAACAGATTAACAATTGATGGTTTCTTATATGTTACTCCATTTTCTCCTTGAAAGTATTATTCTAAAAGTAGGATATTAGATTCGCAAAATGTTCTCTAAATACTATTGTAAGATAACATGAACCGCTATGGATAAGAACATATGAATTGCTAACTGTTAGTTAGTTCCACCAGTCGTTTCAGATAATATAAATATCTTTGTATCTAAATTTTGTACTATTGTACAATTCTCGCGAATCAAATTAAATGTATATCTATATATCTATAGTACTTCTAACAAATCTACCTATAACACTCCCGCCTACAATCTCATTACCAACGTTTTCAAACCACCACCTACATCACTCTAAAAAAATATTTTAATATTTCAAATATACATACTTGATTTATAAATACTATTTATATTTTCATTACTCATGTGCGTTTCATACATTAATAAGCAACTTCTCGCTTCCATCTTTTAGATCCAGTTCCAAAATCAAAACTTTTTGTTCCAACAAGTCGATTTGCATATACACTTTCATCATGAAACTCTTCACTTCCAAAATAAAGAATTTTTATTACATTACCAAATGCAACTGCTATTGATTTCTTTCCATATTTTACTGTTGGACCAACTGTTCTGATTAATAATCTACTGGATATTTTCGGCTCATCATGAATATCATGAGCTTTATATGGGATTGAATAACTACCTGGTTTTCCTTCTACATCAGGAATATCATAATAAGATACTTCTCCTTTACCAGTCATTGCCCAACCTTCCCAAGTTATATTAAGAGGAGGTTTCTTTTGTCGCTTATGTTTAATTCTTTCATGAGGTTCTATTTGTGGATCAGATTTTTGACTTAATTTACTTGTAATTCTTCTAAATACAGAAGTTCTTGATTGGGATGATAAATCCCGTTCATTACTGATTGGACTCATTCTACCAGAATCTGGTGTAGACGTTGTTGATGATGAAGAGTCAAATGATGTTCTTGGGGCTTCTTTACGTCTAACTCCCATCATCATATTAATATCAGTTGCATCCCATCCTTCAACTCTATCAATCCAATGGAGATTTTCACTCGCTGCTTCAAAACCTAAACATCTTGTTTCTCTTGGATCACGTTCAACACGTAAACAGATATTATTCTTTGCTCTGTTTTCAATCTGAACGGTATGACAGATAACTAGTCCTTTATTTTCAAGATCATCGTATGCTATTGAAATTGAATTTATTGATGCACAACCACAGAATCTACAATGAGTTGGATGAGCATGGAATACTCTTAAACTACCTGGTTTGTAAAGACCTAATTGGAAGTGACGTACCACTACACCAGTATGAACATCAAACAGAGAAGCAGTTAATTCTGCTACTAATAATACCATGTGGATAGTTGGAACTGGGATAATTGTATGAGGTTTTTCAGTTATTTGTACTGGTCGGGTACAAGGGATTGAAGCGATAAATGACGAGGAAGATTCTTCGGGAATTTCAATTGGTGGATAACTTGGATATGGTCGATAAAGAATTGTTTCCCCTTTGCCATCCATTGCTAAAGATTCTAATAATTCTAAAGAACGGAAATTCCATTGCTTACCAATGATATGAGTAATAACTATAACACTATTGTCAGAGAATAAACAAACGATTTTATCATTCAATTTAGGAGTAATTAATAAAGATGTTGTTATAAGTTCAATATCTCTTTCAAATGTTAAATCAGGACAAACTATATCTATAGATCCATTATTTGATATCATAATAAATGCCCCTGATTTGGTGATGATTGCAGTATCTCTACCTACTATGAAGGAAAGATATGGTTGTTGATTGATTGATAATATAGATTCATCTTTGATTGAATACATAATCTTACTTTTATTAAAATCCCATGCTTCAATTATTGAATTTTGACAAGAAATAATTACAATTGTTGAATTAAATCCATTTAATAAAACTTTTGATACTGGCCATAGACGAGTAGGAAGAGTTCTAAATTTACAATTCTTTTTAGAAGCATCGCCATCTTTGATATTCCAAACACAAATACCATGATCAAGAGAAACAGTAGCGATATAGGAGGAATCAACAACAATTTGGATAACATCTAGAGTATGATAACCAACTAAATCTTTAGAAGAGAATTTATCATTTTCTAGTAAGGTACTTTCATTATAGTCGTGTTTTGGAAGAAGGATTTTTAATATTAAAGCAGCAATTGAAAGGATGAATGATAGGGAGACGATAGCTTCAATAACAATATGGATTGAATAGCCACCAATGATTGAAGCGGTGGTGGATAATGATGGATAGAAATTAAAACATTTCAATCCTTCATTGTATGATAATACAATTGGATTAAACATTGTTATGGGAATGGTAGGAATAGATGGAATGAACTGGTTTATAAAAAGGATATTTCGTTGTGGAGGGATAATATAATTGTTGGATGTAAAGGTGAATAGTATATGGATTACCGTAATTAACGATATAACAATAGGAAATCGTTGTCTTGGAGTAAGATAATTTAAATATAAAAATGATCTTAACCTTAAACCTTTGAATTTTTTATATTGACGAGAAAAAGGGTCATCAATATCGTATAAAGATGTTGATAATAAATCATCTAATTCTAATCGATGAAGATCTACCGATAAAACAGCAGTAAAGAAGGTTACATGAAGTATTAAATCGATTATTATTGATAAAATTGTAAATATTAATACGGAATTGGTGATGGTGTTGAAATTTGCAAGAAATCCAATAATTAATATCCCACAGGTTGTAGCTTTTAACTTTAAAATCTTTGGAAATGAAGCCTCTGTTGAGCTTGTTACTCTAGTAATAGGTGAACTTTCTGGTTTACTTCTTGAAACAGTATTTATCAATTCAAGCATATTTTCTATACTTCCAGTAATGATCACAAATGGTAAAGATATGAATGAATAGAGATTTGAAAAGCAAAATTGCGAGTAGATAAATGAAGTTATTGTAGCAGATGAGAATATAGCTAGTAATATTTGTACCACTTGAGCAATAACAAGGCCAATTTTTGATCTTATACATCTTGTATCTGTAAATACAATATCTTTATAAACAGCAAAAATACTATAAATAAAGACCATTGGTAATAAACTAGTTGGGAAATTTGGAGAAATATTAAATGATATAGCTGATTGAGATGGAATAGATTCAATAGTATTTTGTAGTTTTTCACAACAAACACTGGATATTGAAGAATTCCATATGGTGTTATCATTTGTATTAGACACATATGATAGTAATAATCCTCTTGAACTTTGTACTTGATTATTCTTCATCCTAGGAGAGAATAATAATGTTTGTATAAAATCTAAAGAATATTGGGAAGTTTTCAAATTATTTCTTGATTCCTTTGATAAAAAATGAATATAAGGAGAAGACAAGTTTTTCAATACCTCGGTTAAGTTTGTAAATAAAGATAACGTTGGTGAGGTTGGTTGTAGATTTGATATAAATTCTGTAGAAGATATTGACCCTTCTACTGGTTTAGTTAACATTTCATTTAATTTCATTAATTCATCTTCCCAATCACCACCAACTTCAATTGGATTATCAAACATTGATGGGAATAAAACTGCTTGTCTGATGAATAATCCTCCTTCTTCTACTCCACCTGCTACCTCCCCTGCTACGCCCCCTCCTCCTACACTTCCTTCATAAATCGCACTCGCTAATGGATCAGATAAAACAAAATTTAAAAATGGATATGAAATAATAAAGCTTATCGCAGTTGGCCAAAGAATATATTTATAGGGAGAACAAACAACCCTTGAAGAGAATTTTCGTAGAATCTTAAACGTTAGTATTAATGACTATTAAAGAAAGAATAACTTACCATTATATATCCACATAATCAATAGTGAATTTTAATGCTAATTGTTTAAATGTACTTGTTGGTGCCTCCGCTTTTCCTATCCAACTTTGACTTGTATTAATCCAATGATTTTCAATTATTGAAAAGACGTTTGCTAAGCAGATTGAACTGTTGTATCTGTTTCACCTTCTCGATCAACCTTCAGTCACTTGTTCTTCACTTATCTTGCCTCTTATCTTACACCTTGTAACAATGTCTAAATTCCTATCTTTCGCTGTACCTCTCTCTTCTCTTTCTCTTTCTCTTTCTCTTCCTCTTCTCTTTCTCTTCTCTTTCTCTTCACTTCTCTTTCTCTTCACTTCTCTTTCTCTTTTACTTTCTACCTTCTCTTCTCTATCCTTCTTTTCAACAACCTATCCAGTCTCTTTATCATTCAACTCAATTCACAAAAAAACTTTAATTTGCCAGGCCAGTCTTTAATCTTTTCTTTTCTTGTTTTAACCTCTTGCTCATCTCATATGTAAGGGTGTACGGCTGTAATGCCAGATTTGAATCAATCTGGAGGAGACTTTAGATCTTAACAAAAAAGCGTTCCTATCTAATGAAATGAATTTTAACTTTTAAATCTATTTATATGAAGTATAAAAAATGGTGGGGAAAAGTCTATTAACTTATACTTACCTTCTTTCCACCGTTATCTCACATTACAGTTGTTTCTTTATTTGACGTTAACTTAAACCTTTTCGTTGCCAGGTATGTGCATACATATTAAACATGAATGATTTGATTGGTTGGCATTAATCCTAACAATAAACCAGCTTTTTTAACAAATCACACTTCCAATATAACTCCCCAAACTACCACCACTACATCCCTTTTCAAACCCCCATTCATCATCTCTCTTTTCTATTCCATCTCTACCCTCTTCCCTCCTTTACAACCCCCATTCTTCGATCGATCTGGGTTTGACATTTAACACTTTTTCATGTATAAATCCTATTATAGTATTTGATCAACATAGATAATGCACGATAACTCGACCCCACCTACTCTTTGGCCTCCGGCGGCCGGGCTCCGCCCGGACCCGTTGTTCCTCGCTTCGCGAGGAAGATTATTAACTATCTATATAATGTATGTCTTACACAAACTATTCTACAACGTTGCTCGCATAATCCCCTAATTCAGATACATACCTGATTAAGCACTGCTTCATTTAATAAGCCGGGCTCCCAAATAAGCGCCATAACTTCCATTCCTCCGTTCTAGCAATCCAATCCATGATAACATTGATAAGATTACTATCTTTCTATATCCTCCCAATCGAATTGTTGGATTTTTAGCATCAGTTCCCTTCAGTTCCGCTACTGGTGAAGAATTTGCTGTAGAACTAACAGTACTGAGGTACTGACTTCATAGATACTCTTCGGATGAAGAAGTACTGACATGTACTTCTTTTCATCTTCACTCAAAAACTTGCAATAGCATATATATATATTTAACATCCTAATATAATGCTGCACTTTATATCTTCTCATTAATTATGCTCATATACCTACTGAGACTTGAAATACAATTAATCCTCCTATCTTAATTAGGTATATAAATTTAAGCGAAGGAAACAGCTATATAGTGAGATATGAGTTCGGGCCAGTTAACAAGATGTTAGATTATCTTATATACTCGCGAAGCGAGTATCAACGGGTCCGGGCGGAGACCGGCCGCCGGAGGCATAGCAGACAATTCGAAGCTTGTATTGGCAATTCATAAAGACTTATTGTTAGAGAGAAGGATTGATAATCTGAATGGTGATGGGGTCATAACTATTATACTTTGATACAAGTGCAAAGTTTAGATTGATGATATTCATCTCAGCTGAAACTTAAAACTTGAAAACAATAGAAGTTAGTTCATCTTGAATCAGATATATTTTAAGAAAGGCTATTGGCACTTAGATATTTGTGCGAGAATACTCATTCTCCGGACTTATGAAACGAACTCAATGGAGTGAAATGCTATCGTTTAAAAGCGTAATGTATTCATATATATAATATATACTTTAAACAAAATTAGTTCCAGACTGGAAGGTTGGTAAACTGCCGTTTACTTGCTCATAGCAATGGTATCTCAACGAAGGATTTAACGTTGTAAACGGCTTGATTCCAGTTTGTTCTTCGAAGATGAGAATATACCATCCTAAAGGAGAATCTTTGATGGGTCCAGTGTATTGATAACTAGTAGTATATCTAAATTTAGAGTTCAGATCTTCTGTATGTTTTACTCATTGGCTGGCTCTAAGACATGTCTGGCGTATTTATAGTTCCTACCTTTTAACTCCCTAAAATGTAGGAATGATTAACTGAGATTTAGTAGCACAAAGATGTGATGTAATCGACTGACTATACAAAATCAAGATGTTTGGGTGTTATTAAAGAAGAGTATTATCATAATGCAGAGAGAAGGGAGGTAGCTAGTTGTACGTATTAGATTTAGGAATATATATTGCTATGTGATGGACGAATGTTGCTAAAAATAAAGTATATCTAGAGCTAGATCTAGCGATCTAAATATCAGAAACAGTGATTGTCATTCGAGTGAGACATTAGCTTGACATGTCTGAGAAATAGTTGTAATAATGTATACTAACTTTAGGTGTTTAGGATAGTTATAATTATATATTCAATTATGTATAACGAGATTGGTACTATCAATTGTTTTATAATTCATCATGTTTATATTACGTTATATAACTTATCTTGATATGAAACTGATTCGATTACATTGGAAATATCAAACTTAAGCAATAAGATACATGTTAGCAATGTTTCTATAGAATGAAAATTTTAAAGTATGTAATTAAATATAAAAATCTACATACTGAACCACTACTAACTTGCTAATTACCAAGTTTTACGTTAAAGTTAATAAATCACTCTACTTTCCTATACTATGCTACTCGCTTATTTCCTCAGTTCAAAATAACCTTTAACGTTACATTAAGTCACAGCTTAAAACTTAAACAACATATAAAGCTACATCGGAATTTCATTATCTCCATTTTATTTTATCCGAGATGATAAAAATAACTTAAACGGAGAACTAATTTGTACCGAAGTTCATTGCATGTAAAGTTTAAATGGGTATTTAATCTGCAAATTTTAACGGTAGTTAAAGTTAACGGCTGCTTGTTTGGAGGATTAAAACCCCTGCATTTTCAGTGACAAGGAGTAGACGTTAAGTTAAGGTTAAGGTTAGCTGCTGGGAGGTGGGAGGTGGGTGGGAGGGAGTGCAGACAAGTGGTTGGTTGCCCAATTGGTAGTAGCCCAGCCCACAAGAATAGCTAGGAAATGGTGAGTGGTAGTTGCATAGCTCCCAACGATGATGGACGGGAGAATAGGCAAAGTAGCCCAGGTTTTTTACTCGATCGACTCGAGAACCATTCTGGTTAAATGGAAAATTTCATAACTTGCTAAGAGAAAGCTCTAATTACGCCAATTTGATCAGCATGAAGAGATATGAGAAGCGTGCGTAGTTATAATAGGAACGGGTTGGGGAGGGTTCTGCGCAGGTACTGTATATAACTGAGAAAGAAAGCATTACCACCACGCTGCACTGGCACGCTGCACTGGACCCTGGGCTGGGCACCTAAGTTACTGAGTAAAAATTACTTTGCCTACCAAATTAATATCGACGAACGCCTACAATCGACCTATATTCACGATCCACCACTACCCACCTACCACTCAATGGTAGCTATAAATAATTATCCAATTATAAACTAAATTATCCAGCTAACTATATTTACTATAACTTTTTAATAAAGTAACCAACACTAAGTCAACTCCTCCTCCACATACCTTACATTCCATTATTGCATAAACTTAACGTTATATTAACACTTACGGATGTTTATTATCCGACTACTCTGACCTTCTCTCCACTTGTCTTAAAATAACTGCGGTAGTTGGCATTTGCATTTCTCGCCTATGTGTGCAGAACCAGCTGCTATGTGCAGTATCAAAGCTAAATGAGATGTGACAATTAAAAAATTATTTCGCGTTATAACAAAGGGAGGTTGGGTGGTAATGCTATTATAGTGGTAAATTAACCCAGGAGGAAGATCGAAAATTAATTTATATAGTTTAATTAAGATAATTTAACACTTTAGTGGAAATTTATCATTTGATTAACATTTGTCTTCTTTTTGTTCTTGTCTTTCTTGTCTTTCTTGTCTTTTTTTCGTTTTATCACTCTTCCTTTACTCCCATTGTTCAACCGTTAAATAACGTCTTTCAGGAACAATTTCCCTCTGTTAATTAGTGCAATTATCAGTAAAGCTACATAAGGCTGTTTAACATTACTGCTTGATTGCTTAATTTTATAGCCTGCTTATAAGTAAGGTACACAATTTATAACACTATTAGCGCATAATTTAGCACTAACCGGCATTAATTTTAAAAATAGATTAAATCTCTTCGAGATAGTGCTGTGCAGGAATATAATCAGTCTGTGCTTTACATTTAAAATACACGAGAAAGAAGTGAAGAGAAGAGAAGAAAGAGTAAGAAAGATTGAAAAAGAGAAGAGGAAATAGTAGTAGAAGAAGAAGTGGCTGAAAGAGAAGCTATATAGTAGAAAGAAATACAACTATATTCAACATCTACTCTAATTATTACTTAATATCACCGTTTAGCCCTGCCTCATAAGATCTGATTGTCACATTTTCCTTTTACATTTCATTTTATTTGATTATTTTTGTTTTAGAATATTGTAGATTCAGATTCATATTCTATAATAACGATTGCTAGTTAATTTGCTTTCAAATTAACAAGTGTTGAAATTGATTGTGAAGGTTCCACTAATCATAACTGTATAATTACTCAACACAATTCAGTATTATACTAGGTACTATCACAGAACACAGTGATAACAACATCAACCTACGACTATACCATCAACTCCTACACCTACGTTTCTAAACCTACGTTTCTACACCTACGTTTCCATACCTACACTTCCACCTACACAACATGAACCCATCATTCCCTCACCCACCACCTCACCCTACTCTTTCAAATCCTCCAAAATTCAATCATCGCACCTCTAAAAATAGAAATGCTAGCTCTTTATCAATATCGATTCCAATAAGTCCTAATAGGATTTCAACGCCTGAATCAAAATTATACTCTATAGATGATGCTCATGAACCACCTACTCAATCAACCTCGTACCCAAAATCAACCTCGTATTATTATTATAATGCCCCTAAAACTTCTATAAATCAAAATTTTGAAGTCATGCCTGCTGAAAATCCATATCCAAATGGTCCTATTCTTATAAAAGAACCAAATATTTATTTATATTCTGAACCAACAGCAGAAATAGCTAGTCAATTTGATGTTATAATTAATGTAGCAAAGGAGGTAATGAATCCATTTTTAGTGGGATATGAAAGAAGAGATGGTGATTTATCTAATGAAAATAGTCCAAGTGAGAGTAGTAGTAATGATCGAGATAGTATGAGTGATGATAGTTACGATAGAGATAATAATGGAAGTATAGCTACGACTAGTGATTCTACTAGTTATTCTAACTACCCTACCAACCCTACCAACAACCCTACCAACCACCCAACATCCTCTCAATTACATTTTTCAATATCTCCACCAAATCCTCCTTTTTTAAAAGACCATTTCTTTTCATGTTCACCAACCTCAACATCAACCAATGATGATTCATGCTTTTCACCAATAATTGAAAACTCCCCACCAAGTTCTGTAAATTCAACTCCAAACTTATATGATGAGTTACAATCTGATGATGATGATATTACGCTCAAAAAGGGAATATCTGATGATGATTCATCGTTACCTTCATCGCAATCAGCATCAAATCCACAATCACCAGTTCCATCAGTATCTACTTTACAACCAACACCTCACTCTCATCATCCTCCTGAATACATTTACATTCCTTGGGATCATACATCAAAATTAACGCCAGATCTCACCCGATTAACTGACCTCATCCTTAATCGAGCATCTCAAGGTAAAAAGATTCTTGTTCATTGTCAATGTGGAGTATCACGATCTGCTTCCCTTTTGGTAGCTTATATTATGAGAGTAGATAAAACTGATCTGAACACTGCTTATGATTATGTCAAAAAGAAATCCCCTAATATCTCACCAAATATGACGTTAATGTTTCAACTCATTGATTGGGCAAGAATGTTACGTAACTCACCATCTAATCCTCACCTCGCTCTCAACATTCCATCCACCACCTCATCTCCACAATCATCATATGATGATGATCTCCTTCCATCTGCTTCCTCCAACTATTCTCTAGCGTCACCGCCTCCAACAACCCCATTAAAACCAACCCCTTAACTAATATTTTCCCCCTCAGCGACGCCGGTCTTCGCTGTTATTCTAATAATGCATTCACTCGTTTATTACTCCTTCCGAGTGTTCTAATGATTCCTTCTTAATGTACAAATTTTATAGATCTCCCTCCCTTCCCCCCCTTTGCCTCCGGCGGCCGGGCTCTGCCCGGACCCGTTGTTCCTCGCTACGCGAGGAATTTATATGTTAAACTGAGGTATGACAGGAATCGGTAAACTCTGAACATCACCTCACTAAGTAGCAAGAGCGCGACAGCTAACATATATATCTATTTACCTTTCCTAAGCTGAGTCCACGGATATCATCCAAGTTCCCAATACCTGAAGCATGATTCAGCTACTAATAATACAAATATATTAGACTCATAGCGGGATCAGCATAAACCATTACATAGTTCATTGGTAGATTACGCTGTCCAATAGTAAGTATAGAAGTGCAGAGATAGGAATGCTTATTGTATATTGTGTAACCACTACACCACCTTATAGGTTAAAACCAGCAAAACAACTATTTCATCAGTGTTTTATACTTGATTCTCTAAAGAAAGGTAAGAATTAGATATATAAGGGTGGTACATCTGTAGAAATTAAAATATACCTTGTACCCTTATAAACGGTTACTTTAAGTTCTTAAATTCCGAGCGTAGCTCGGACAACGGGTCCGGGCAGAGCCCGGCCGCCGGAGGCAAAGATAGGAAAGTATGAATTTCTATTAATTGATCTATTTCGTTTTATTACTGACTGGCACATTGGACTCTTTCACCACCTGCATGCATTTCATCGTCATCTTCATCCATGGCATTGCTGTTGGAAGATTGATATTTGGCAGGGTCAACATCAGCAAGGATGACTTCTTCGGCATGGACATCGGATGGGATTTCTAATTTGTTACGAGGAGGTAAGATTTGTTCTAAACCGGCTAATTGTTCAGGAGTAGCAAAGTTATCAGTTGGGAATTCAACTTCAAATTCAACAATCATATTACCAAAGTTATGATGACGATAAGAAGGCATACCTTTACCTTCAATTAATTTAAAACTACCAGGAGAAATAACTTCACCAGGAATGATTTCAACTTTAAGCCATTCACCATCTAAGTGTTGAATACCAAAACTTCCTCCTGCTAAAGCAGTTAAAAGATCAATTTTAACTTTATAAATAAGATCATCACCTCTACGTTCAAATCTATCATGTGCTACTTCGTTTACAACGAAAATAACATCACCAGGAATAATACCAGGACCTTGATCTCCTTCTCCTTGGAAAACAACCTTTTGTCCATTGACCATACCCTTATCGATATGAACTTGAAGGATTTTCTTTTCTTCAGTAGTCTTTTTACCTAAGCATGTTTTACATCTATCTTTACTATCAATTTGTTGACCTTCACCATTACAATCAGGACAAACAGTTTGGAATCTTTGAATAACATTACCCATTTGTCTAGTAACAAAACGCATACCTTGACCTTTACAGCCACTACAAGTCTTTACAGCACCTTCTTTACCGCCTTTACCATCACAAGTTTTACATAAAACAGTCTTTTTAAGAGCTAACTTAGAAACCTTTCCTTTGTAGAGATCTTCCAAGGTAGCTTTAATAGCGTGCATGATATCTTTAGATTTACGAGGACCAGATGGACCAGATGGACCTCCTCCACCAAACATACCACCCATTCCACCCATACCACCCATACCACCCATACCACCAAAGAAATGAGAAAATAAATCTTCAGCATTTCCCATATCAGGACCACCTTGTCCACTTAATCCTTCCATACCATAGGAATCATAGATGTTTCTCTTTTGAGAATCAGAAAGAATTTCATAAGCACTAGAAACTTCCTTAAACTTCTCAGCAGCTTCAGGAGAATGTTGGTTTTTATCTGGATGATATTTCAAAGCGTTAACACGATAAGCCTTTTTGATTTGAGCATCAGAAGCATCTGGAGAGACACCAAGGACGTCATAAAGTTTAGAATCTTTAACCATAATGAAGAAAATATGAAAAGTTGAAAAGGGAGATTTGAAAAATGAAAATTAAAATGAAAAATGAATATGTGAAAAATGAATATGAATATGAATATAAAATAAAATAAAATTTGATTCCGAAACTTCTATTCCACTTCTACTTCAATTTTTACTTTGTAATTATCAAAAACAGTTGATTTCCAATATAAAAAAAAAACCTAATGCCAAATTATTGATCTAATAATAAAATCAATAAAAACACTGCCAAAGAGATCACCTATTAACAGTTTATGCTAATATTTGTATATAAATAAATTAATATAAGTTAACTGAATAACAATATCGTTAATGCTGATAGCAGTTATCTATATATATGTATACCGGTTGGATTTTTTTTTTTTTTTTTTTGGCAAAAGACACAACTTATGTAAGAAATATCCCAAACGAGAAAAAGATAATTTCTTAAATGTTCGACAGAGTTCTATATGGGTGAGGGTGTAATAAGGGAGTATTATAGATAAGAGTTTATAGGGGGGGTTAATGGGATGGTAAGGGAGAAGAAGGGGATGGAAGGAGGGAAATGGGTTTATTATTAATTTAGATTAATTTATAGCTAGCTATTTTATTGTATTGATATTGATTTGTAAGGTAATGTTGGATAGGTAGAGTAAGGTGAAGTAATGTGAAGTAACGTGAAGTAACGGCTTTAACAGAATGGGTGGTGGGCGGTGGGCGGTAGGCGGTAGGTAGTAGGTTGGGCTGTCATAAATGTACTGTAAGTATGTTGTACAGAGGGCAATTTGTAAGGAGTCTGTTAATTAAGACCGTTATAAGTGTAGTCGCTTAACGTACAACAGACAGTGGGAGATGGCGTAACGCTAAGGAGTTAGCTTTCAGCAGCCCCAGCTAGCCAGCCCTTGCCTCCTCGTAGGTAAGGTTGGTGTAGCGCTGGTGAGCTTGTACAATGTACCGTACATCGAAAATTATTAAGTGTGTCGGTGGGAGTTTTATTAAAGGACTGTAGGACGAAGCCTAAAGTTACACATTCTATTAACGAGGTTTGGAAAACTCCAAAGCGAATTTAAGCAATAAAGTTTATAGTTGATATAAAGTTTTTCTTAATAAATACAAATTAACTAAAGCATAGAAACGAATTATGTTATTTGTATGAAAAAAATTTAGAGGAACATTGAAATAATAGAGGTTAACAAAATGATAGGCATAGCTAAACCGGGGTTAGTCATAACTCAGCGCTGATCTTTTATTCTGTCTTATCTTATCTTATCTAACCTTAAAATTAATGATATGCGAGATAGCATTCTGTCAGGCTGCTGGAAGCAGACCTGGTGAAGGCAATAATATCTGTGGTAGTGGAAGTATGACAGTATTATGATATTTACGTCATACAATAAATATGAATGTTGTTTAAACTGGCTCAATGGCTCTCCAAAAAGATTGTACTAATGTAAATTGACATTAGCGAGCATGGAGATAGTTGGTACAGACCCAATGACTCCTGACTCCTTTACTCTCTGACAATTATTGTACGAACCTGTGAATAATGAAATGCTAATTTAAGAACGCTTGTTAGGTTAACATTCCTAAGATTAAATGGATTTTCCATTTCTCATTCTTTACAATGCTATATCATGGGCAGTTGCCCAGGAAAAGATGAGGACGATTGAATTTTAAAGTAGCATGTAGCAACAGACTTCTAAATATGATAAAGGATACAATAGAATATAATGTTAACATATATATGGGTAGTAATGTAATTATGAATCTCTCGTAACTATATAAGAAAGCAATTATTCTATTTGGTTACCGGTGTACAATAATTTTAACCAACCTTGATAGAACATCTCACTCACACCTATAACAGTATGCGGATTTAACTATGTAGATAATTTGAAATTTTAGTATATGTAATATTCATCATGCTATATAAAAAGGAACAGTGCTAATTAGGTGTGAAACTTCATCTCTACTGGACGAGATTATCTTGTATTAAAACGAGCGCACAAATACTATATATTGCTGCAACTTTTTTCGAGAATTATACTTAATTTCAAGAGACTAGATAGCATAGCATCTACACCAATATAAACATACATTTTACTCTCAAACGCATTTAAATTCCGAGCGTAGCTCGGAACAACGGGTCCGGGCAGAGCCCGGCCGGCACAAAACAATAGCGTAAGTAAATATCATTTATAAATTATTTTTTCTTTTCATCAGTTGAGATTTGAAGTCCTGTTGAATCAGATATAAATTTACGTACTGAATGAACGCCAGATTCAAGTGATGATTGAGATTTTTCACTAATGGATTTAACTTCATCAGTTAATGAATCAAACTTATTTTGAATTTGAATATGAGTGTCGGCAACAACTGGTGATTTTTCTTCAAATGACCAGATTAATTGTCTTGTATTTTTAAAGGTACTTGGTAAGAAATAATTAAATGCTCCAATACCGAAAATAATTGGTGCAACAGAACGTACAACGAACCCTCTTCTGTGAGCAAAGATCGATCCACTTAAGGTTGCAATAAGAACATAAATTGCTCCTGGTAAAATATCTTCATTTTCATCTTTTAAATTTGAAATTGTTGAACTAACGGATTTTTCAACATTTAAATAACTTTGAAATCCATCATCTACTTTTGATTGAACATATTTATTTTCATTGTAAAGCCATTTACGAACAATTTCAATATTTTCTTCAAGGAATTTAGATGATTTAATTGGTGTATTGTTGATAAGTTCTGTATTGATTATACTGTCTTTGGAAGATTGTTTGATTTCTACAGGTTTTGGTACTTCTTCTTCATCGTCATAGATTGATTTTTTGGTTTCTGCTAATGCAACAGGAATAGCAGAGTATCCAAGTAAACCAGCAGAGAGGAATGTTAATAAAGGTCCCTAAATGTGTTAGTAAAGGTGAAATTGGACATTGTGAGTGGTGGTAAGAGATAGTAAGTGGTAGCTAAGGTATGGGTGATGTATCCGAGCGACTCTTATCATTATAACCTCCATTACCACCTTTCTTAACCCACCCGTTTACTCTTACTAACTTTAAATAAAACTCGTGATGCCATTTTTTATAAACTTAACGGTTATATTGACCTTCACGTTCACGTTCAATCTTAATATTTCACTTGACTTCATCATATGTTAGTCCTTCCTAAACCATTTTTATTGGATCAATCTCGGAGGTTAGGGTATTAATAAATCTATTCTTACTGCGCGTTGGTAGCCGCCGGTAGATTAGGTGCAGACAGTGTCGACTGTGTCGATATCGATATAGTTTCATATTCATTTATTGCAAGTCCTCACTTCTAAATAGCTATTAATATTAGTATTGTAACTGGTAATAGTTGTATTTAGTAGTAGCTTTCAATTACTCTTTACAAATACCTTAAGATGATATTATGAATCAACTGTATAGCTTTCTCGAAAGAATAATGTAATAACTGACATTAATATTGCTAGTAATACCGTAATACCTAAGATATTATTAATCTTTAGTTACCTCGCCGATTTAATGTTATTGTGCTATACTATTATATCTTATTCTATTGCAAGATGACACTACTCTCTCATTACTATTTACAGTACTTCTGTATCCATAAATCACTCCTCAATAAATTAATAGGATGAACTATTTAGAAGACTGTATTAACCTCTAAAGTTTATCTTTCTATTGTATTATCATAACAATTGAATAACTTGTTTTACTCTCTAATCTATCGACAAATGTATAAAGGCATGCCATAATTAGTTCATCTCTAAATCCTATTCCATAATCACTCTCTTATGTTATCTAAAGATCTTATTTGGCACTGTCATATAACTACTTTTTATATAACTATTTATTAACTATTACATACTACTATATATATATATGGAAAAATGTAATAGTTTATATTCACCTAGAAGAAGAACCAACACTGTCGGGAAGTATTTACATATTAAATTAATGCATTCAATATAATTACTGAATCGGTCCTACCTTCAAAATCTGTTCTAATATTATAGTTGAGATACCATCTCATCATTCTACTATTTAACTTTGATGTAAGAATCAATTGTTATCTAATAGAAAGGATACTAAAAGAACTATCTTTCTTCTCTACAGCAAATCATAGAGTTAATATGATATCAATACTGATTTCAGTTTTGCTAGTCGAGACTCCCCTATGTATATATTTATATAAGAACTTTCAAATTAAAATTAAACATAACGTTAATCAATCTACAACCATAAGATACTTAGTATATATAATTTACTTGAAACAAAATACAACTTCCATACGATAGCGGAAAAAGTTATCAGATTTTCCACTATTAGGCATTACCCCTGAAATATCCTATTTAGGCAACCCCACCTGATTTATTCATTCCCTAGAACAAGATGGCGCCGTTGTGTAAGTTAATCATACAATAGAAATTATGGATGAACCATTCTAAGATATAGAACTCTCATACCACAAACTCTCTCATAATCTGTTAATTTCTATAAAAACATGTTGGTCCCTCCTCAAACCCTCTTACTTACCAAAAAACATCTCAAATTAAAATGTCAAACTCAGCATCATCACCTAAACGTGGAATGAATGATTCTTCCAACGCTACATTCGCAGTTGTTCCACTTGCAACTCTTCGTGGACCACAAATTCCTGGGTCTCCCCGTATCAACATTTTCCCTTCTCATATTACAGTTCCCGATGATATTATTAAACTTTTTAATACAACTGTTAACAAGCCTCAATTAATTTCTGAAATTAAAAATACATCATTGGCTCCTTTATATGATCTTATGAAATTTGGTTGTGAATTACCAAATAGTATTTTTAATAGTTTTAGTACTCTAGAGATGTTTATTAAATCAGAAGATGGACAATCATTTATTACCAGATTGTTATTTAACCTAGGAAACAATCCCCCATATTGTCATATTGCCGAAAAGTTAACCTGGGGTGGAACTAATTTAAAATCCATGACGCTTCAATTTCAATTCTATGTTCATGAGCGACACATGAACTATCTAGCACAAGAAGTAATTCTTAGAATGGGAGGAGGATCAAACTTAGAGTTCTGGAGATCAGTTTTCAAATTAGCATTCTGGAGCTATAGACTTGAATTTCAAAAACGTGCCGAAGAATTTGTAGCAAGTTCTAGCGAGGTACGTAAAAACGACTTAAGTTTAAACAGTGCCGATAGTAGTGATATCACTGATTCAGCTTTTGATTCCATTGGTTCATCTTAATATATAAATATTCGTTTCTAATATATTTGCCTCCGGCGGCCGGGCTCTGCCCGGACCCGTTGTTCCTCGCGCAGCGAGGAAGTTATGCACTGATATGTTTACAATAATATATATATAATTAAGATTGAAACTCTTTAAGAGCGTCGCTGTCGTATCTATAAAAACCACCATTAAGTTCGGTTGGACCAGATCTTGCTACTAAATTAGCAATGACTGCACCTGGAACATCAGGACTTAATAAACCACCACTTGCCTTCAAATCAGTAAACTTCTTATGATTCTCTGCAAACATGGTCTTACCATCTAAACTGGTTAAATCTGCCATTCACCCCAATGTACTTATCTTCCTCGCGTAGCGAGGAACAACGGGTCCGGGCAGAGCCCGGCCGCCGGAGGCATTCACCTACGTTGTTCACGAATATTGACCTGCATTTGAGTATCTACTACACCAGGTGCAATTGAGATACTAAAGATCTTGGGTTCTTCAACGGCTAATGTGGCAGCAATATGATTAACTGATGCTTTGGAACTGCCATATGCTCCCCATGTTCCATAATGGCCAGTAGCAGCACCAGAGGATACAAAGACTGCTCTACCTCCATGGCGAAGATGGGGAATAGAATGCTTAAGTAGTGAGATTATTGAAAACACATTAACATCATAAAGACGTTTCCATTCTTCTATCGATGCATCGGCAAGTTTTGAAACTGGTTCTAAAACGCCGGCGTTAAGTACTATTCCATCTAAACGTCCATATTTCGAAATTGCTAGTTCTACTGCGGTTTTATTAATGGAATCATCTGTTGTGTCTCCAAGAACGTATCTATCATGTTAGGAAGGGAATGGGGTTTGTTACGGTGTACACGTACTTGAAGTTGGCATTTTCTGATGCAAGCTCTTCAAGAGGGGTTTTAGAACGGGAAATTCCAATTACAATTGGATTTAAATTTGAATTTAAAAGAGAATTAACAATTGAGCGGCCAATTCCTCTTGAAGCTCCAGTGACTATGAATACTGATGGCATTTTGTGTAGGTAATGTTTAGAATGGTAGGAAGAGTGGAGTGCATATTGCTATTGCTATAGAACGGCTGCTTCGAGGAAGGTAAGCCCGTCATTTATTCGAAACATGTTAAGATAAGAGAAGATATCTATATGTAAAATTATAATTAATGGTTTGAATCTATATAATTGATGTTCTCATTGGCTCTATATATATAATTATATAATTTATTAATTAATTTTAAATTATAAGTAAAATGTTAACGCTTGCGCCAGGCAAACACCCTTACGATCCTCTTCTATCATTCGTATATACAAAAATCAAGTGAGGATCAATCGATCGATCGATAACAGATTGACAGAGACAACTGATTAAGGTACAATATAATTACAAATACCTATACGTTATATACCCCGTGAAAATTGCTTCTATATAAGCAAATTACTGAATTATTCTACTCCAAAATTTCATTCTTGACTCCGTCCGGCCTATACTCTTCTAACGCAATATTAATCGTACGGCTAAATTTCATTTTAATCATCTTCAACATACTAATCCACTTCCACATATCATTCCTACTGAAATTTAATATTTATATCCATCTATTCTTCTAACCATCTCTCTATTTACTATGGATATTGTTAAAAGATTAATCCGTGGAGTCACAAGAGGGTTTTGTGACTTGAAATCAATTCTTATTATTGATGCTTTATTGATTCATGGAGTATTAACTGATGAAGAGCTTTGGCATATGCTTGGAATTAATAGGAAAGAGTTACGAGGTCTTTGTTCAAAATTAAAAGAAGATCATTTGCTGACAGATCATATACAAAAGGAAGAAGGTCCTGCTCAACGGCCAATTACCAGAACTTATTACTATATTCATTATACTGAAACTATTGATGCTATAAAATGGAAAATGCACTCGATTGTTAATAAATTAAGAGAACAAGTAGGAGCAGAATCACAACCACAAGGGTATGTATGTGATACTTGTAAAACAAGATACTCGACAATAGATGCAATAGGAACGTTCAATCTTGATAGAGGCGGATTTGTTTGCGATGTCTGTGATTCGATATTAAGAGAAGATGATAGTTCAGCAGAATCACAAAAGCAACAGGAGATATTAGGAAGATTAATGAGTCAAATAGAGCCAATAATTGAAGCATTAAGACAAATTGATGAAGTTAATATACCAGAAAATACCTTTCAAAGTTCACTTGCACATGCTTTACCAGCACCATCATCAACAGGAGGTATTACAGCACACAACAATATCAATGCAAACTCCTCATCAATCAAATATGCAAAAAGTACAGCACAAGGAGGTACAAATGGAGCAACACAATTACAAGTACAAATTACGTCTGATAAAGAAAGAACTGAAATTGAACGTAAAAATAGAGAAGAAAAGGCAAGATTGGCATCAGAAAATGCATTACCAACATGGCATGTTCAAAGTACAGTTGGAAAATCATTATTTGATTCAGCTGATAAACCCACACCAATTAAAAAAGAAGATCCAGATAAATCAACAACTGATGATATCAAGATAGAATCATCGTCAAATGCAATCACCACCGAAGAAGATTCAACTACTGCCGAAGATAAAGCCAATGAAGAAGCACTAGCAGCTTACTATGCACAATTAGCAGCAAGACAAGAGAACAGTGAGGAAGAGGAAGAAGAAGAGGATGATGATGAAGAAGAAGAAGACGATGACGATGATGAAGCGGAATTCGAAGATATCGTAACAACAATAGACAATAATAATGACGAAGATGATGACTAACTTATGTAACGAAAACCTAACTATATGTACTCCACCGACACTCTGCCTCCGGCGGCCGGGCTCTGCCCGGACCCGTTGTTCCTCGCTGCGCGAGGAATTTTAACTATACACAAACGCACGAGCGTACGCTTTTTCGCATTCCTCGCTGCGGGTCCGGGCAGAGCCCGGCCGCCGGAGGCAATGTACGTACGTAGATAATGTCTATATATGTATTACTATCCTATACATTCTAATCGTTCTAATAAATAAATGACTTCATACCATGTTGCTTCAATAGACACACCAAAAGTATATTTTCCTTGTAAGATATCTAATTGTTGATTGAGATCCATGTAAAGGAAACTTTGGAGTAATTCTCCATCTAGGAATTCCATAGTTTCTGCTTCTTTGCCATCTTCACCGTAGAATTTACGTCTGTTTGCATTATTCTTTAGATGATGATATGGTGATAGGGTTGATCCCATAACTAAACAATAGAAAAGACGCCTTTGTAATGAATTCAAAATTGCAATATATCTCTCATCTTCTATAAATCCAATTCCATAAATTCCTCCCTTAGATGTACTGGCATATGCTGATAGATTTATTACTGATGATGAATTTTTGCCAATTATTGGATTCCATATTGATGATTTAGTGATTGGTTGTATTTTTGTTATGATTCCTTCTCCAAGGTTAATATTTGCAAACTTTTTAATATATCCTTTTTTATTCTTTTCTTTATTTGGTAGTTCGTATTTCATTACAAATAATGTTCCTGTTGAATCTCCTACTAATACACTGTTTTCTTCTGGTATTAAATCTAAATCACTAACCGATATTGTTGAATATTCCCTTATTATTCTTGGATTGGGGTTTCTTTCGGTAATAACAATCGATCTTGTTAAATCTCCTGCTACTATTAATCCATCTCGTTCTTTTATCGATGTACAGCATGTTGTTGTATTAGAGTATTTACTTTCTGTATTTATTGCTGTAATTGGTAATGGAATTGGAATTATCTAGAATGTTAGAGGGAACGATTGCGCTACTTGGAAAAGTGATAATACTTACCTTTGATTGAATTCCTACTACTGTCTTATTTTCATTTGTAAATAGTGTATAAACTCCTCCATGAACTATAATCTTCTTATGTGATGTTGCGATTATTATTCCTTCTTCTGTTAATTCATATTGTGAAATTACTCCTTCTTTTATACTTTCTAATCCATTTGTTAAGATTGATTCATCGAGATCATACTTTTCCCAATCCATTGACCTGAATAGTTTGCTATTGTTGGTTGATTCTCCTCCTACTAAACAGTATGTTGTACCATTCTTTTCAAATACTGTTAAACAACAGTATTGAACTGTTGAATCAAGTTTGTATCGGTTAAGAGTATTCATTTTGTTTATATCAACTGTTGTTAGATATTGGTGTTCTGATTTATCCCACAGGATTAATCCTCGGCTTTTCTTAAGTTTTTCAATTGCTATAGGGATTGTTAATGATTGTGAACTTGATGGTTCAATAACTTCATCTATATGTATAGATGTTAAATCAGCAAGTTTAATAAATTGGTATCCTTTATCAAATGCAATAGCTAATATATCATTGGAGATTTTACATATAGATCTTGGATTGTTAATTGATGATATTGATTGAAATAAGAAATCAGTATCTATTGCTAATGACATCTTATCTGAGATTGCAAATAAGCAATTGCTATTAGAGTAGAATGAAACAGGCTTTTGGCCAATGGTGAATTGTTTTCCATCTTTCAACAGATAATCGTCGAATATTATTATATTACCATTTGTGAGACCAACGAACGATTGAATTCTTGTCGTACCAGAGTCTTCAGTAATTTCTTTAAGTAATACTGAACGCACCTGAAATGGGTTTTCTGAACTTGATCTTGATATAGATTCTGAATTAATCAATGCTGTATTTAAATTACAATTGGATAAATGCTGTAGCTTTTGCTTTTCAGTTATTTTAAATAATTTTAATTCTGAACTATGCCAAAAGCTTATAAGAATATAATTAGATACAAATGAAATTGATGATATTTCATTTACGTAAGTTATTTGATCAATTAACTGTAATGAACTATTGAATAATAATAAATTATTTTTAGTGGAAATAACTATATGATTATTGGAGATATCTGCTTTAAAGAATTTATCTACTGAATTGAATATTATTGGATTGTCTTTTATAATGGTGATTTGATTTTCATTAATATGAATTGGAAATGATTGAAATTCACCAAAGTAGATTGTTGGTAGGGTAAGATTTAGAAGAGGATGTTCAATAATCTCATCATTAGAGAGATGGTTGCTTTCATCACTAGTGATAGAAAATATCTTTGTTTCATCAATACAAGAGATAACTAATAGTGTATTATTATTATTCTCATACGACCATATATGTTGAATATTGTCTACTTTATACAAATTTGATATTTCAGTTGGTTTAATACCAGAATTTAACCGTTTAACAATGCCATTACCAGTACAAGCGATTATTTGATTGGAAGAATCAACCTTCTCTTTACGAACATAAAAGTCAAGAATCGGACCAAGATTATCAATTTGATAAATAATTTTATATGGATTTATCAAACTGGGATTAACAGATTTACCTTTTTTATAACGATAAAACAGTTTATGATCGATGTTGGTAACGTTTAAATCTATTAACATTGAAGATGTAAGACTACTTGTAGTCATGAAATAAGTAGATGTTAAATGAATAATGTTATTAATACCAGGAATAACTGCTATAGGAGATGATTTAATATGAGTTAATGTATCTGTACTCTCATCAATAGTTAAATTTATGAGATATAAAGTACCAATTTCAGAGCCAATAATGATAGTAGTATTGTTGATGACAGAGGAGAACGTAATATATTCATGAGGATGAGTATGGTTACTTTCTTTCTCTTTTCCTTTGTCAATAGCGGAGCCGGAAGAAGAATCGGCCCCTCTATCAAAAGATTCAAAAGCAGCTTCAGGAATAGATTCTGAAGTACCACCCCCACCCCCACTTCTACTTCTTGTTCTACTACCAACCACATCTACAAACCCTCCTTCATCATAATAACAGCTCATTACACTCTTTCTCCCACTTTTATTATAATAATATATTTTCTCTTCATTGAATGATAAAAACCCTCCTATAGATAACCTTTCAATCACGTTTGTTATACCATTTTCAGGACTTTTGGATGCTTTAAATACAAACTTATTAGTACTAGCTAATGGTCTCATTTGATACAGTGAAGATTGCATTTGTTGAAAATTAACCTTTTGAACAATTGTTAACATGCCGCCATCTTTACGTTGAGAACCAACCGTTATCTTTGCAAATTCAATATTAGTTGCATCAATTCTAAAGGAAACGATTTCTGAAAATACCTCTTTCAACCCTTTTGCTTTAGAAGTATTAAAGAAAGATCTATAATATCTAAGTTGCTCTGATGCATCTTTAAAAGGAAGGCTATTATTAATTTCCATTGAATGTAATTTACGACGAGGAACCGGAGGACGAACATGATTTAAATCAATAGGTAAATCATCATCATAAGCATCTCCATCACTATCCCCGTCACTACCTCTACCTATTCTTCCTTTAGCATTTTTATGAGATAGAAAAAACATCCTACAATGACCATCTGATCTGATTAATACAATATAATTATTAAAATAGTCGATATCAACCCATTGATTCAAATCTCTTGTCAAACTACGATTATTAGTACAATTAAAATAATCGGGAGTTATATCAACATCTGTTAGATTGTCATCAGAGAAAAATTGATAATTGCCATCTCGAAACCGTACCACATGAACAGAACCATCAACCAAAGAATAGAAAATATCTTGTAAATTAGACAATTGATAATTAGGTAAATCCCTCTTCGGAGTGAAGGCAATCAAAGACTTGATCTTATCTTCACATTTAATAACATCAACCAAAGATAAGCCATCTTTATAAACATTGAATATTTCCAAACTATTTGATTTAGCAAAGATCAAACACTTTTCAGTTTCAGAAAACAAATGCGCATAAACAGATAAATGAATTGCACCAGGCTTTATAATTGGATAAATATAAGGAATTTTTTCTACCATGATAATAAAATATAATATGAAGGAGACGGAGGAGACGGAGAAGATGGAGGAGATTTGGAATCGTTCATGTATAATTACTGCATGATAAGCGTTGAAGTTAGGATTCAATATATAGCCGTGTAGAAGCTTATAAATCTATAAAGGTATCGTTAACAGATATGAGGAGAGTGAGAATTAACAAGAACTTTTACAGGAAGTTGATAAACGAATTTTATTAATATGATATATAATTGGTAGTGTGGTAGTGCGATTGCTGTGATGTTACTGGAGTATATAGTGAGCTATAGTATTAATTAGATATAATAGTATATATTAATACAGGAGAAGAGCAAAGTACAATATTGGCAGTAGTAGTTATGTTTCGGAGGTATATTCTATATCGATCTATATGGGATAGTTAATAGTATGGTGAGATCCTCGCTACGCGAGGAACAACGGGTCCGGGCAGAGCCCGGCCGCCGGAGGCATGTGTAGAAACCGCCGGAGCGGAGGGAGAGTGGGTGGTAGTCACATGACTTTATGTTAGTTAAGGATCGACAATTGGGAGTACTAAAAATAGAAATCTTTCCGTTGAGAGGGACATGAATGAGACAGCCTAGACCGGCCGATGTAGGGGATGGACTCAGTCAAGTTATAACGTAAATGAATTAGGTATGTATAGAAGTGAGATTATAATTAGGATTGAAGCGATATTAGTTTTGATAATTTGCACAAAAGATAGCAGCAAAAGTTCCTTGTAAAAAAAAGGTTTAAAGATAACGCGATTATCTGGTTATCATTTTGTTAAGCAAAAGTTCAAATGCCGTCTCCTGCCGAAAATCACTCTTACTGTGAGCTCCGAGCTCTGATATTACCATATAAAGGAATATTCTATGATTTTCCCCCAGATATAATGTGGGTTTAATTTATTTTTCAGTAGCAGATCAATTCTGGGTGGGGGGCAAAGGTGCATTTACCGTGCTGCGCGCCAGTTCGTGAGTGGGGTCGGGAGTAAAACTTAATTGGGATGACCCCCCAAGCGAGGCCGGTAAAAAAAAATTCACCTTATAGCAGCACCTGACTAAGAGTTTTTCTTAGCAAGAAATTTTCGTGTGCGTGGGGTGAGAGTGAGTAAGGGAATGTATGATAAACTAGTTAAACGGTAGTAGTATATAAATAAATAGATATCCCCCCACGAGTTTTTAAATTCATCTCATCTCATCTTTTAAAACCAACTGATTAATATTTATTTATTAAGTATATTTTCTAGGTTGAATATATCTACATTTCAATAACAAGTTAAGAGTTAATAAGGACATTATCATTGCTACTATTTACTATGACTGAAACCGAAACTTCTCTCGTCCCTGATATCGACGACCTTTACCGTCAACAAATGGAAGCTCGTTGTAAAATCTCAACCTTATATGGTAGTTTACTTCTCTCTCAAGAATCAACTGATGGTAAACTAGCTGGTGCATCTCATGATTGGTCTTTAAGATCTATTCAATCTATCGCTGAAGATCTTCATGACCGTCTTCCTAACGGTCATGAACCAGTTAATCCTTATTCAAGAAATTTCTATACCAATGGCGAAGGCCATAAAGAAGTTGTTACTGAACTTCGTGGAACTCTTAGACGTCATAGTGATATTTCAACTAAAATAGAACAACATGGAAAGGGTGTTTTATAAAGAACGTTAGCTATTCAATACCCTTTGCATCTTGTACGATTTAATGATTTAATGAAAAAGTTTCTCAGTTTTAATCTCTTCACATGCCTCCGGCGGCCGGGCTCTGCCCGGACCCGTTGTTCCTCGCGTAGCGAGGAATAGAGCCGAGTATCTAGCTTAATTTAGGGCGGTCACGAAAATGCACCACGATAAGCTTGAAGGCTATTTCCCCACCTTAAACGATCCTATGATCAGATTTAACTTTCTTATCTAAAACTTAAATTAAGTATAATGCTCGCATTATTAAAAGCATCTATGGTTTTATTGAGTCTCATTTTTCACCCTCATTTCGTCGTTAGATTATGTCTGATAATGGCATGGATGGCGGTGCTGCTCTAACAGCTACTCGCAAAACATACTCTCGATTTAAAGAAACAGAGAAATATTTGTTTCTGTCTAGGCATTTATATAATATCGGTAAAGGTATTATTATCAATGGAAATGGGTTGTTTCCTTCTTATACTGCGTTTATTCAATATCCAAAACTATCTGAAATGGTAACAAAAGAGTTTCTGAAAGTAATTCAATCACAAACTGATCTTGAATCCGTTCAAAAGTTTCTTTCCGATTCAAAAGATTGTAATAAAGCTGTAAGTGTATCTAAAAAACTAAAGAATATAGATATTAATAGCGCCATCAACAAATTAGTTGGAAATAAACCACAAGTAGTTACAACTACTGAACAAAATGCTTGCTCTAAAACAACAAGTGACCCACCTACAACTACACCTTCGGCCAGACCGAATATTGAATCGATAGATTTACCAGATGCACATGAATCAATTCATTCAAAAGAGTCCTATATCAAATATACCTATATTACACTGAGAAGAGTTGCTTTGAAGATATCTCCAGTTCTTCTTCTCTACTTGGCAAAGTTTATTGCTTAAAACTTAATACATACAGCTACTGGTGGAACCCGCTTATCACGAATGCTATATACATTCCTCGCTACGCGAGGAACAACGGGTCCGGGCAGAGCCCGGCCGCCGGAGGCATAGTGTAGGTAGGTGTACAAGATATTTATTCGGTGTCCATTATATGGGCATGGAAGGGATCTAATTCTTCCAAATCGTCAGGTTCAACTTTGAGGTTTTTTTGTAAGAATTTAGTGACATCAGCAGTGTTAACGTCCAAGTAATTGGCAAGGAAATGGCCGATATCGGTGTTTTCATTGCTACCAGAAAGGGACTTGAGAATACGTCTATGTGCTCGTTTATGACCAGAATATCCATAAACATTTACATCAACGGCGGAATGTCCATGGGTACTCCATCCTGTTTGTGATCTTAAAGAGATGATATTAGCGATATGATCATTTGCACTTTGTTTGTTCCTGTTGATTATTTCAATTTGTTCTTTAGTTGGTTGAGGAATTCCCAATCCTTGAATAAGAATTTCTTCTTTGATGAATGATTCAATATCAGTTCCCTTATAATTCTTTACTTGTAGTGCTAAATATTCTGCTGAATGAGTAGCATTATATAATGCTTCTGGATACCAAAGATAATCAGGGTAATCAGGAGTTAATTGTCTTGCAGTTGCTAACCCACCAGTTTCATGATCGGATGTACTAACAATAATTGTTTCAACATTTGATTTCTTGGAAAATTCAATTGCCGCTTGGAATGCTTTATCAAATGCAAGAACCTCATGGACCTGGGCAGCAGGGTCATTCTGATGACCAGCATGATCAATTCTTGATCCTTCAACAAGGAGGAAAAATCCATTATCAGATTTCTTAGTAGCTAATTCTAATGCTCTAATGGCCGTTTTAGTTGTTTCTTCTAAACTTGGATAAATAGTATCATTTCTATCTATTTCATATGGTATATCTGTTGATGCTAACAATGCTAATAATGGTAATTTAACATCATTACCATGTTTCAATTTATCAAAATTATTACGATTTGCAACATAATCCCAACCATCTTCTATTGCTTCATTAATTAAATTACGATCATCATGACGACAACCTCCTTCAGATTTGGGTAAGAAATGACATCTACCGCCACCAATCATTAAATCAACCATTCTACCTAATGGATACATTCCTAATTGATGTTCAGCAATAAGATCTTCTTCTGCTCTGGTTAATACATGTGCTGAGAAAGATGCTGGAGTTGCATCGGTAATACGAGTTGTAACAACCATTCCTGTCATATAACCATTAAGTTTAGCTGCTTCTAATACAGTACCGCATGGATCAGTATTGGGGAATACACCAATAGCACCATTATAAGTTTTAAATCCACAAGAAAATGCTGTAGCACCAGCAGCACTATCAGTAACTAAACTATCAGACGATCTGGTTCTGGAATGACCAATAAAATGATTATCCAAGTTTAAAATATTATCATAATCAAGTCCCTGTGAATATTGACGGAAACTTCTACTTAAAGATAATGAAGCAGGTCCCATCCCATCAGATACAAAGAATATTACATTTCTCTTTGGACTTTTATGAGATTTGAAGAAATCATTAAAATAATTCTCTTTACCAACACCATAATATAATGCCAAAATGGTAGATACTGAAGCCCAAATAGCTAAGAAAAGAATAGTTTTTGATTTCTGATGATTTCTATAACCATTTCTCCAAGCTGGTAAGATAGTATCATCCATATTGAACTTTTCATTCATTAGGATAAGTTGTATAGTTAAGTATTATACAAGATTAGATATTGCTTAGTATTCACTACCCTAATATACTGCAACCAATATTAAGTCCACTATTAAATCCAGTATTAAGTCTCACTATTAACGTCTACTCCAATATTTACGTCTACTCCTCTCTATTTACCTCCTTAACTTTATTATATAAAAACGCAGTCGAGATCGATCTGATCGTTACCTACCAACCCAACCCATTCTGCTTATCACTACTAATAGCCCCTCCTCTCCTTATCCGACAATTCCTTTCCTCCCACTTAAGGTTAGAATCAACCACTTTATTCTACTTTGGTGAAATTCTCATCAAATTCTAAAAAAATATTCTTTTGACCCCACGAGACATTACTCTTCTAAATCATTTGATCACCAAATCAGCATAGAATGAGCGGTTATATAAAAATAATACAAACACAACCACGTGGTTTAAGCTCATCATCTAAACCGTCATGCAAGCCTCCGGCGGCCGGGCTCTGCCCGGGCCCGTAGTTCCTCGCTTCGCGAGGAAAATGTAAAGCCAGGTTAGCTAAAGCTAAGCTATTTACAAATAAAACAACAATCAAAAGCAGCTAGGGCGCTTTATACCGAATCGAAATATTGGCCGGAATAATATCGCCCTCTTGCCAACCGACCTCCGGAGAGCCGCATCCGCATCTCCCTTGCTAAGATGTTGGTCATTCTGTGTAATCCGCATCTTTCATTATGAACTTTTGTGTCTGCTTGTTATATACTCTTCAATTTAAGTTTCCTCCTCGAGAGTCTCCCTTTTTGTGCTTGTTACGGTGAATATTTCCTCGCATAGCGAGGAACAACGGGTCCGGGCAGAGCCCGGCCGCCGGAGGCATCACTAATATATCGTTATTCTCTTTATTCATCGTTATATAATTTTAACATCCAAAAACTGATTGTAATCTATAAACGTCTTCGTTTAATGCTTCGATGTTTGCTTTAGATGCTTCTATTAACTCCTTAATTTCTTGTTCATTAAGGTCCCAGAAAGTATTAATAGCAATAGGGATTCTTTCTGATGTTGTTTTAATATCTTCTTCTTCAATCGCTGCAAAACAAAGTCTATAATAGAAATCCCCTTCTTCAAGAAGTTCTTCTGAGGGACAAAACATTCTTCCTGGTGAAAGTAAAATTAAATTTGGTTTTCTTGTCATCCAAATCCATAACGCAGTAGATAACTCTTCAGTGGTGAAGATAGTGGATAATTTATGATTGTAAAAATGAACTTTTAACCAAACAAACATACCTGCTCTTGGCCAAAAGAATGAATACCTTGTATTATCATCTTTATGATGAATGGTACTCCAACCATCGTCTGCTTCGTTGATTATTATCTTGCCTTCATCTAAAATAGTACACATTGCAATCATTCTTTGTTGATAAGAATCACGTAAACCTTCTAACCACTTTACCCAACCATCGAAAGACCAGCCAGAGATAGAAGAGGAAGAAGTACTATTAGATTTACTTAGAGACGAGCTAACAGATCCTGAACTATTTTCTTCTCCTGCTCCTATAAGTTTTCCTATCAATGCTTGTACAAACCCAGAAGGCTGTTGAGTAGATCCTTCACTTATTCTTAAAACCTTTTCAATAATATCTGGTTGTCCTGTTATCCAACCTAATCTACAACCAGGTGCAACATTTTTAGAGAAAGTATCAAGTCTTATAACTCTACCATCCGTATCAATTTCTAAATAACTTTTAACAAGTGCGTTTAAAAATGGATATCCAGTACTATCAATAACTGGCTTATTAACTCCCTCTGCTACAGGATACTGTAGAAACCAATATGGCTCATCTTCAATAATTATAACATCATATTTACTGCAAACAGAGTAAATTTCCTTCCTTCTTTCCAAGGATACAACCCCACCAGTTGGATTCTGACCAGTAGATACAGTATACAACAAATGAGGACGTTTACCTCTTGAATAATCCCAATTGCTCAACACATTCTCAAGATCCTCCGCTAATAAACCTTCATGATCCATATCAACAGGAACAATATTCAACCCTTTATACTTAGCTTGATCAACAGCCATCATATAACAAAATTTTTCAACTAACAACCCTTGACGGTCTTCGATAAGATTCAATTTCTCAGACCAATCATTAGACAAAGTAGCTAAAGCTTTATGCATTCCATCAGTATTACCGCATGATAAAACAATATCAACTCCACCTTCATAAGGAACTTTAGAATGTAAACTATTTCTTGTAAAATCCTTCAACCATTGATATAAAACCGGAAACCCTTGGGCTGTTCCATATTGTAAAACATTAGCAATATCTAAAGGAGGATTAAGAACATTACGTCCCCCACCACCAGTGCCATCAACTTTTGGAACTACAATATGGTCACTTTCACTTTTTCCTGAAAATCTTAAAGGACTAGCAACTGAAGCTTCCAAAGTATCATAAGGAAAATATGAATAATGAGGTAAACCTAATAAAGTTAATTTCTGTTGGTACGTACCATGCCTCCGGCGGCTGGGCTCTGCCCAGACCCGTTGCCGCGCTCCGCGCGGAATGGAACCCGAATCCCTCATATAATATATGTTTTCCCGGGAGTGAATCTCATAACGGGTTAAGGCAGAGCCCAGTCGCCGGAGGTAGCTCAGACCACATACTTACCACCTGCTAAGTTGCCAATTCCTGGTATTGCAAAATACTTATAGAATTGCTTGAATGGACTAGCATTTCTATTCTTTGCATTCTCACTGAAATAATGAGAAAGATCTTTGGGTGGATTGAGCTCGTCGTTAGAATTCATTATGATAAGATAACAAAGCAAAACAAAATACTACAAAATGAAATCTGATTATTATTAATTAACTCCAGATCGTCGGGTATTTATAAGATCACTCAGATAAAAGCAGGATCTTAGATAAGAATCGCGTTATCTAACGTTGTTAGATACGCCGTTCCTTAATGCAGGTGCGGTTGATCTTAAGAATCATCGTATCTAATCGTGAAGAAGTACAAGCACATTGAAGAGTAGCAGCAACAGATTGAGATTAGTTGAAAGGAGAAATATATCATTCATATGAATTAAAAGTTTAGAAGTCACTTTAAGAACATTGGAAGATATTCCATTTTATCTCTTATCGCTAATGTCAATCTATGCACAAACTCCGTTGTCAATCGTATCATGCAGCTCGCAATTAAAGGAGTTACAGTAATAGCAATAGATAAGGATGACTTTCCTTAACGTTATAACGAAGAAGACGGTAGCAAGAGTGATATGAATTGAATTAACTAGATGAGAATCGAGTGAAGCACTTTTCCTTGTATATAGTTGAATATTTTAGTATAATACTATCAATTGGTTGCTGGGCTTTGCTCAGGCAGGTAAGTTATGGTCATAACTCATTTTTAACAACGCCAGTATGTTAAATATCCTCATTATGTTTGGAAATATAATCTACGATAATCTATTCTTAATTGCATATTAGTGAAATATCTATATATACACTGTCGGGAAGTATTTACATACTAGCTAGATCGAAATATTCCAATAGAAATTCTCAGCAATGTGTTGCCTTATAACGAGGAGTTCATGTTCCACTTTGTTATACATAACTTCTGATTTCACTAAATTTTAAGTTATAATTGAGAGACCCGCGTGTTAAATATATGAATTATGAAAATAATAATGTAGATTGTTTATGAATAATTAAAAAAAAACTGTCAACACCTGTAGATAGGGCGCGGTTATTAAGGAGGACTTGTGAGTCTTGATCGGCATATAATATTAATGGTTTTTGTCCTTAGCTGCTAAACTTATGAAACTTTTATCAACTGTTGCCTATTCTTACTAAGTTAACTTAATCTTCAATCCATCAACCAATATCACAAAATAACTGCCGATTTTTGCTATTTGACTCAAAAAAAATTAAAAAACTACAGCACCTTCTGTTCACGTCTGGTCTCCCACGACATTACTGATCAAGGCTCTCAAAGGCTTAAATATGATTGAACGGACGGGAAATCTTGTTTTACTTTGGATATATAGCCTTTTTTTTTATATATCTGTAATATAATGTATTGATCATATATATATATCACAATAGAGCTCATTATAGGTCTGTTAAACATAATGGGAAAGATATTAGAAAAAATTATCCAGATTCGACTAACATATCTAACACAGAAATCAATTCCAAGCAATCAATACGCCGGAAGAGATGGCTATTCAGCACCAGATGCAGTAGCTCAACTAGTTCATGACGTTCATAAGAATTATGCAAACAATCCAAGCATCATAACTAGTAGTGTAATGATAGACATCAAAGGAGCGTTCGATAATGTTCATCGAGACACTTTGATACACACAATGAAAGACATGTACATACCGGGAAATGCACGGAGATGGGTGTATAATTTCATAACTGAAAGAAAAACTGCACTGGTAGTTGAGAATAAAGTAAATGAAATCCGAAACGTTCAAACGGGAATCCCCCAAGGATCACCGGTTTCCCCACTACTATTCTTAATATACACGACTCCATTGTATGCTATAATCGAGGAGGAAGGTGCAAAAGCAATAGGATACATGGATGATATCACCATCTATGTATCGGGTTATCATGCACAGGACAATATTAATAAGCTTCAGACAATTCTAAACCGAATCCATGACTGGGCCAATACCAACTACACCGCAATAGATTATGGACCTAAATTAGGATTTATGCACTTCAGCAGGAAAAGAGAACTACCCATGGAGACATTAATACTCCCAAATGGCACTATCAAGAGCCCAGATAAGGTGTTTAAACTACTAGGAATAATGATAAACCCAAAATTAAATTTCATCGAACATTTTAGAAAAATCCATCTAAATGCCAATGGAGCACTTAGCATCATTAGTAAATTAGGAGGAAGCAAACACGGAGTAAGTGGAGCATCTATGCGACAGCTTTACCTAGCCTGTGTCACACCAATCCTGGAATATGGAATACAAGTATGGCACAATAGGTTAACAGATACAACACGACAAGAACTACAAAAGATCCAGAATAGAGGCCTAAGACGAATCCTAGGTGCCAAAAGAAGTACACCAATTTCAGTTTTGCACATTGAAAGCGGCATAGCACCATTAGACATTAGATTCAAAATGGTACTACGAATGTGTGTAGCAAGAGCAAGACAAAATGTAGTTCTTACCAATCCAATAGGAGATGCAATAAAAGAAAAGATCGCTAACTCCCCATTAAGTGAGGCAGCAAAATTACTAGGTGAAATGAAGGTTATAATTAAGTTTGTCACAATCCCTTTACGAATCATGCCGTGGTTAGAAGAAAACGAAATCGATGCACAGACAATCAAAGAAAAGGAGGAACAGATTGAAGCATACACAAGTATTAGAAATTCAATACGACTAGAAGCATTAAGAGAGTGGCAAACACAATGGGACGGAAACCTAGAAACGGGAGTCCAATTTAGAAAAGTAGTACCACAAATAACTGTAACAAACAAAACGGCAGAACTCCAAATAGTAGATATCCTAAGGCAACAACCCAGAGCAGTATTAAGCAAAATAGTACAACTAAGAAATGGTCATATTAATATCGGGGAATATTTCCAAAGATATAATATTAGTGGTAGGAATTATTATTGTTGTGATAGACTAGAAACAAGAGAACATATCATTCAAGAATGTCTAAAACATGAAGAATACAGAAACATATTGAAGGAAAAACAACCTGAACTAGAACTTACAAAACTATTAGGAAGTAAAGCTGGATTAACACTAATAGTACAGTTTGTAAGAAGGTGGTTAAAGATAGGAACATAAAAAGCACAATCTATAATATAACAAAAAATAAAAAACAAAATTCACTGCAATGGTAGAAATGTTAATCATTACCTGAAGGTACTATTGATAAAAGGTATTAAGGGGAATGACAGTGAAAAAACAAAGAATAACTACATAATTAAAGATTTTTTTTCAGTAAATAACACTGTGTCTAATGGCACTTAGATGCTTATCCCAACTTAATTGTATGTGTATATATATAATTATATAAATGACAATAAAATAATAGAAAAAAAAAAAAAAAAAAAAAAAAAAAAAAAAAAAAAAAAAAAAAAAAAAAAAAAAAAAAAAAAAAAAAAAAAAAAAAAAAAAAAAAAAAAAAAAAAAAAAAAAAAAAAAAAAAAAAAAAAAAAAAGAGCTCATTATATCAATATAAAAGGAAACCCAACCAAAGTTGAGCCACCCATAGTATTATAAAACAAACAAAAACACAAAGGAAAAGAGAAAAAGGTGACATAGAGAGGGGGAACACTTAAGAGAGAAAGGAGAGAAAGAATTCATGAGGTCAAGCAACTAATACAACTAACGTTGAGTACAAAAGGCTCCAAAGGAGACCGAAGACCCATCCAAAACAGAAACTGTGAAAGCCCGCACCTGGGCTGCTGCCTGTCCAGGATCCCACTGTTCGCTGCGAAAGGCTTGACGAAGAGATGAGAGTGCCAGAAAAAACCTGAGGAAATAAACATCCAGGAGCACCGGGAATTCGGAAATACGGAGCAAGACATTAGTGATGGTGGTGCATTGAAAGAGAGCCCCAAGGCGTTCTTGACGAAGATTGACGACCATAGGACAAGTCCAAATGTGATCGAGGATGTCAGGTTGCCTGCGACACAAGGGACATAATGGAGCAAGTTCAACAGACCCAGACCAAGACTGTAGTTGAGTAGGAGAAAAGTAACCTGTGACTGGCCAATTCCCGAGTAAGAAGAGTTGAAAAGCCTGAACCACCATGGCTCCTGAGCACGATGATGGCAGAGACGAGACCAGATAAGATTAAAGTCAACGCCATGAGTATCAAACCAGTGCGGGAGGAGAGGACCACGAAGGCGGCCACGTTTTTGAACAAAGTTCGTAAACGAATAAGAGGAGAGAGGTTCACCAAACATATCAAAGACCCCAGCTAGAGGAAGGGAGAAGTGATGACATGGGTGATAGACATCTCGGGAGATGGTAGTGATGGTGAAAGCTGAATTTGGCCTGCGATCAAGAGTCAATCGGGGCCAGAGAAATCGACCCGGACTGAAGGTAGGATTCTGTAAGAAAAAGGGAAGTGGAAGGAAGAGGTCTCTGAGAAAGTTACTGACATGGCGAACGGTATAGAAGTTAAGAAGGTGATGAGATTCCAGTGAGCCTAGACGGTGATCAATAAAATACTGTTGTGCTTGAGAAAAGAGGAGATGACGTGAAAAAGTTGGTGTGGTACAAAGAGCATAGTTCGCCCGAGCACCAGCCAATTTGGATGCAAGATTCCACAGGCCAAACCCCCCTTGTTTAAGAGTACTACAAAGTTTGTCAGGGGAGGTCGGAAGGCGCCTACTGTGACCACGAATGGCCTTGAAGGCGAGTTGTTGAAGTGTGTTGAGAGTGGCCGCCGAAGCGGGGAGATAAGGATCCAGGAAAACAACTTTGGAGAAACAGAAAATATTGATTACCCAACAGCGACTGGCTAGAGGGAGATCCCAGATGAGTAAGTAACGGAGCCGATCCGTCACAGCAGTGACTTGTGCAGCCCATTGAATTTCGGATATACGGGAGATATCACGCACAATTTGAACACCCAGATACCTGAAAGAATCAGTATCCACATCAATGACAGGACAAGTCCGCCAAGGAGAGGTAGTGAGAAGAGAAAGATCTGGGGGAGAACTGAGGGGAATGACAAGACTTTTCTCCATGTTAATAAGAGATCCAGTGGCTTGACAGTACTGTGACAGGAGACAGTGAACATTAGTAAGACCTGCAATTGATGATTGAGCCACTATCAGATCATCAGCATAAGCCAAGACAGTGAAAGCGTCTGGAGTGTGACATGAAGGCGGACGACCAGTCACAGTAGGAGGGGTGGAAAGCCAGCGCGCAGCTGGCGGTGGATCCACGGTTATGCTACCATCTGGACTGAGAGTAGGGTCCTTCCTCCAAGCAGGGGTAAATGGGTAACGAACTTGATATTCAAAGTCCGCCCGAATACCACCCCCCGCGGCACGAATGCGACACAGGAGAGGTTCCAGAGCTAAAGCAAAAAGAGTCGGAGACATTGGGTCGCCTTGGCGTACCCCAGAATAGGTACGGAAGCGAGAACCCAGAAAGCCGTTAAGAAAAAGCTGAGTGGATAAACGGTAGAGGGTTGCTCGAACACACTGGAGCATGAATGACCCAAACCCAACGTTGCGTAATGCTGACATTAGGTATTGGCGTGAAATCCGATCATAAGCCTTTTCAAAGTCAAGAGCGAGTAAATATCCAGGAAGTTGAGAGAGAACCAGAGACTGAACATCTGTGATATTGTTGCCAATAAAACGGCCTGGAATAAATCCCGTTTGATTTGGGTGAACCAGTTGTCCAATGTATCGTAGAAGACGACGGTTGATTGCTTGAGTTATAATCTTCATATCAGTATTCATTAAAGAAATCGGACGCCAATTAGTCAAAAGAGATGGGTCCTTCTGCCTCTTCGGAATTAGCCGAATAAGTGAAAGGCGTTGGGTTGAATTGAAGCGTCCAGAGGTGATGGATGAGTTAGCCATGGAGGTAAAGACTCCTTTCAGAGAGTCCCAATAATGAATGTAGACTTCTAGTAACAGACCGTCCGAACCAGGGCAAACGCCCCTGTTGCAGGACTTGGCAGCTGACAGCAATTCAGATGCTGTGAATGGCTGTTCAAGGCTCGCGCTTTGATCAGGAGTAAGTCGTTGAGATTCTGGAACACAGGAGAGGAGTCGATGGTTGAGATTGGAGTCAACCGGATGGAGTGCAAAGAGTTCCCGATAGAATTTACTAGCAGCCAGAAGCATTGAAGAGGATGAAGTAAGTTCCACGTTAGTGACAGGGTCCTTGAGAGAAGTCATCAGGTCTCGAGTACGGACGAGACGAGCTCGTTCTAAAATTGATCGAGAGAAAGAAGTAGTGGCTTGAACCGGTACTCGCGCATGCACACGAGCAGATCCCAGTTGCCAGGTAGCTGACCATTGAGGGTCCTGACGGCGATCTTCCCAAAGGCGACGGCCACGGACCTGAAAGAATCGTCTGAGCAGGTGGTGTATGTTCTCCCATGTTTGAATTGAAGGAAGGGTAGATTGTGAAATGACCTGTTTAATCAGAAGTTTAAGTTGAGCAGAATCAGAGTGAAGGTTTAGAACATCAAGCGGCAAACGCCAGACGTTAGGACCAGTCTTAACCGGAGAAAGTGAGAAATCAAAGATGGGAATACGATGGGTAGATATGAGATGGCGGAAGGAGCGAACACTGTCGCGAGAAGCCTTCAGCAGTAGTTTACGAGAAACATAGAGACGGTCCAGCCTTCTCATTGTAAGAGAATTAGTTGAAGAATTAGTGAAGAGTTGCTGAGTGGGGTGACGATGGCGAAAAACATCAAAAAGGTCCACCGAACTGAGAAGAGTTGAAAAAGCATTGGTCGCCGGACTCGGATCGAGACGGGTAGGGTTGGTGGAGTCAAGGAGAGGATTTAAAACACAGTTCCAATCCCCTCCCATAAGGATTGGAAGGTTGTGAAGTGCTAAACGTTGTTCACTAAGAAATAGTCGAAGCTTGTAGAAAAAATTGTTATCACCTTGAATTTGAAGTGCAGGGAATTGTGGGGCATACACAGCCACCACTAAGACTGGAGATTGATAGATAAGGATTGAAATGGCGGCCACACGCTCTTGTAGAACCGGGTCAGCAGGTATGATTGGTGTGAAATCTGAAGATAGTGGAGAGTTGTGAGGCCAGCAAATACCAGCCTTACATTCAGAAGGAAAATAGCTGGTTCCGAAGTGTGGGGACCAGCTATCAGTTAAGGATGGAACTAGAGGCTGAGAGCCCCTAGTTTCCGATAGTAAGAACAAATTAGACGAAGATTGAGATAAGGCAGTAAAAAGACGATGACGGCGATCGATGGATTGGTAATTTACCAGCCCAGGATTGATCAATTCAACACGTAATGACATTAAGCACGCGTTTCGTCAGTAGAATCAGAAGGAACTGCGGTATCCGTAGCAGAAGCTATCAAATCCTTAGCTAATTGAAGATCAGTTGGAGGAAGAGCCACTGGGTCACGAACTTTGGACTTAGTGATTCTGCGGGAAGAAGGAGAGTATGGATGTGACGGAGATGGCCGTAAGGATGAGGCCTTCGATTTGGCAGAAGGATCCAAAGGAGCCTTGAGGTCTGCCATATCGATATCATCTGTATCCGTAGCATCTGAGTCGAGAAGCATCTCTTCAGTGATCGAGCTAGGTGGCAAATTGGTGGCCAAAGAACGATCATCCCCTTCATTATTGCTTCTTTCTGGGGGTTGTGTTGAGGATTCAGAAGAGCTAGGAGTGTGGAGAAGGACCGAATCAGTGAAATGAGGAGCATGGATGATAGGAGCACTAGAATATTCAGGAGTAGAAGAGACAGAAGCAGAGTTAATAGCATTACTATTAATAGTGGAGGTTGTGGAGACATTGGTGAGAGTAACAGGAGAAGTAGTAGCTGGAGCAATAGAAACGGTGGAGGGGATTGGAGCTGGAGCAGGACTGTCAGAAACAGGTGGAGGCTGGGGAGCTTGAACCGGGGCTGAAGGTGCAGCAGAGGGAGAAGAAGTGAAAGTACCAGATTGAGCTACCTTGTGAGGGAAAGCAAAACGTTTGGAGGTAGGACAAAAGAGAGGGGAATGAGATGTTTTTTGACAATGAGTACAAGGAGGAGCCGTAGGGCAGGTTTCTCTAGGATGGGAAGTGCTATTGCAAAATTTGCATCCAGGAGTATTTGCAAACCAAATAGGAGATAGAGAGAGATGTCCAGCTGTAAAAACAGAAGGAAGGGTTGTAACATCTTGACGAACAGCAATATAGATAATGGCTTTCTTGTGAGGCATACCTTGGCCAGCATGAATTTCAAAACCGGAAGGGCTCTGGTAAGTGGTGGAGCTGAATTCAGGGGCGATGTGCCAAACATGACCATATTGAGTGTTAATAGCCTGGAGGATTCTTTCCGGGAGTTGGCGGAGAGAAGAATAAAGACCGGTTGCCCGGAAAGGACGGATTAAGACATCAGAAGGGATTGGATCCTTACGGATGCGGAAGGGAGTAGGAAAACCAGGTACAGTAAGAGCTTGTTGTTGGCGATACCAGTCGACTGCAGGTTGATAGCTCCACTCAACTATAGTATAGCCAAGAGAATCAGGATGAAAGAAGAACTGGGCATTGGCAAATTCAGGATTGCCTGAAGCTTCAGCCCAAAGAGGAGATTCTTTGAAGCCATTGATTAAAGCTTCAACGAAGACAGGAATGAAAGTGGAGGAGTTGAGAAAGGAGCTGTCAAGACAGGTGGTGTCGAGAAGGAAATTTGGGCCAAGTTCAGAAGGGTCTCCGTACATGAAGGGAGCAACCGGCTTTTCATTAGTTTTAACAGAGAAAAGCGAAGTAATATCAGGAGGAACCGGGATGGAGGTTCTACCACTATTCGTGGGACCACCACGAGCAGCAGCGTCAGCATACGTCTTTGCACCAGGAGTGGTTGGACCCATACTAAATCGTCACTAAGAGACAAGAAAACAAAGAAAAAAAAAGATTATCGATCTGTAGTAGTTTTTAGAAGTAACAAGGAAATAAAAATACCAGCAAATTCTTCGTCGTTCACAAAAAATTTTGATTCTCAGAGAACTGTCGGTACACTAACGATATTGGGTATTATTGGGATAAATCAGGGTATATTTTTCAAAATTATATTAAAGATGTATTATATCGACTTAAAATAAAGTATGAACATGAAAAAGACAATGTTAAACGACAGGTCATTAAAATAATCATGAATAGTTTATGGGGTAAATTCGCTCAGAAATGGCTTGATACTGAATACAGCATTAAATCTGAAAATGATATTACTGAAGAAGACAATGCACCCTATTTGGGATACTGATTACATGTTGATAAAAAGTCATATCGATAAAAAGTATTCAGGAAAACCTATACAAAATGGTGTGTTTACATTAAGCTGGGCTCGTCATCATATGAAACGGATATGGGATGTGTCAGTTGTTGGTGATAGTAGTAGTGAATGTGTTTACAGCGACACCGACTCTATTTTTGTTAGAAAAGGTCATTTTAATACTAGTGCTAAGTTTATGTTTGGATAGCAATAGTCAAGGTAAACTCTAAAAGTTTTAAAAATATAAATAGCTATAACATACTATTTTTTATAATATATGAATATGTATAATTTAAATTCATAAAGTTTGTAGTTTATTTGCGAATCATGCTATATAATGTAAATAAAGAATTAGTTATATTTTTATCTAGTGGTTTAGTAAATAAGTGTTTTTATTAGAAACGTACAATTCTATTAGTTCTTCTATAATCATCGATCATAGCATCATCATCAATAGACCTCAACAAATGAGAGGGAGATAGATAATTAATAGCATCGAAAGAAATTTTGTAAAAATCATTTAATGAATCTAACAAGCTATCTCCGGATAATACATGAACTTCTATACATTCAGTAGTTATTATATAATACACACTAGTTTTTATAGACAATGGTGAGAGAGCATTTAATATTTCTTCTCTATTTGTTATATCATTTATATTAATATATATAAAATTCACACTAGTAAGAGTTTCCGTATCAAAATTAGATTTTTCAATTTCATTGCTCAAGTTATCTCTTAAAGTTGTATTATTAGTGGTTAGTACATAAAAATTAGCTAATCTGGACATTTTGTATATATTTATACAGTTCAAATATAACAAAAAAGTTTTTTATGGCCGTAGTTGAATTTTGTAACAAAGCGATTTCTTAATGAGTTTAATCTTAATTGATAATAATAATTAGAATAGATTTGTTCCTTTCTTTATGAGTCTATAACAATAGAAGTTAATATGATAATAAAATGTAATAACCAAACCTAAGGAGAGGAACTTCTATTGAATAGGCGATAGTAGTATTTATATAATAGTTTAGTAGTTATGTATGATGTAGATCCCTGTAGATCCCTAATGCTCCGTTATAAATTTTCAACTAGTTTTACTGGTTCAAGAGATAAATCTTTAATCACGTGACTTACACCAAAAATGGCACTTTAAAACAAATGAGACTGCCCTGTTGGAATTACATTAAAAACAAATGACAGTGCAAGAATAATCTAACATTTACACTGATAAATGACAATAGAGGCTTATTTCTAATGATACTTAGCTGTTTTATCCGTTCATATATGTACCATTTCATTGTAAAATGTAGAATCATTCTATAAATACAAAAAAATTAGCAAAACTCATGATGTAAACTGTACCGTCGCTACCGACCACTCTATGCCTCCGGCGGTCGGGCACCGCCCGAACCCGTTGCCCCGCTTCGCGGGGACATATTACTATACAATGTATGACTTTATAGATCTCGAATTTCCGAACTACGCGAAACTTCGACCACAAAATGTATATACATTTATAACTTATATCAATTTAATCCTTAAAGTTATAATTATATATATTAAGAGCGGTGCAAAAGCTAGCAGAAACACACAAATCAAACAAACAATAAATATAAATACTAAGAACATCTAGGGAGTGTTGGCTGATTCTCTATCTTCATTACTCTTAACTGCTCTTCGTTATCTATAAAACTACACTTAATGCTTATACAATTATTTTATATAATTATATAGTGAGAAATTAATAGTAATATCTAGAATAAAACTGAAACTAAAACATAGTATTTACTATATAAACTCATATATATTTCTATTTCTATCAAGTTTTCAACCCTCAGAAGATAATGTGATCGGCAAATGATAAACCAAATATGTCTCACCCTAATAATAAAACTATTCTATAACAACCCATTAATACAAATAAATTTATACAAAATCTGGTCCCCTACTTATATTCTAAAGCCTCTTATTAATTTGCCAACTTCGCACCTCACTCCCTACTTCAGATTCCCACCTTGATTCTCTTACTATCCTCTTCATCCTCTTCTCCTCTTTCTCCTCTCAACCACTCACAGCCGCTCCTTAATTTGCCGCGTTGGCTGGCCGCATGCTCAAATATACACAAACGGTTTTGATGAAATTTGTTTATGACCGCACACCATTTGAGTCAAAGCGAGTAACAAACATCCAATTGAAGTTTCAATTCAATTAATCATGTCATTCTTTGGATTAGAAACTTCTTCAACTGGTGAAGAAGCGAAGATATATGAATTCGATGATACATTTGATGATAATCTTGGTGCTTCATTAGTAGAAACAAATGATGATTTAAATGATGAAACTTTTGGTGATGTTGGTGATAGTGTTGGAAAAGATTTTGATTTTGCTGGACAAACTGCAGAAGTGGCAGATACAATTGATGAAGAACAGTTTACTTTTGCAAGGAAGGCAAACAAGTATAGTAATAACTTGGGACAAGTACCAAGCTTACAACCAATAGCATCTTTATGGGGTACAAGTACAAGTTTGGATAAGCAACAACAACAACAGCAACAGCAACAGCAGCAACAGCAACAACAGCAACAACCTCAACAACAACAATTTCAACAACCTCAACAACCTCAACAATTGCAACCTAAGATTCTTTCTTTGGAAGAAGTTGAAGCCCAAATGTTGAATGCTCAGAAACGTGGAGGTATTCCACAACCAGTACAAGGTTTTCCTGGTCAGGGATTTCCTCCTCAAGGTTTTCCTCCACAAGGTTTCCCTCCACAAGGTTTTCCTCAAGGTTTTCCTCCTCAAGGTTTTCCTCCACAGGGTTTCCCTCCCCAAGGTTTCCCTCCACAAGGTTATCCATTACCACAAGATCCAGCAGTTTTAATGGCAGGTGGTTATTACCCAGGTCAAGGACAATTACCAGGACAATTTCCAGGTCAACCACAAATCCCAGGACAATCTCAACTTCAACCTCAACCAGCACAAGTAGTTCAAGGTCAATCTCAAGGTCAACCTCAAGGTCAGCCTCAAGTTCAATCGCAAGTTCAACCTCAACCACCAGCTCAAGCTCAAACACAACCTACTCAAGTACAAGTACAAGCTCAACAAAGACAAGGACAACCTCCACAATCTCAGCCTCAATCCCAACCTCAACCTCCTCAATCTCAACCTCAAACTCAACCAACTTCTCAAGTAGAATCTTCTGAAGAACATCCTTATTCTTTACCTCATAAACATAACGAAGTTGTACCTCTTAACCAAGTTATCAATGAAGATCTCGCTCAATCTGAAGCAGAACATCAACGACTATTTGAAAAATCTCGTAAAATCGCTGAAATCGTTCGATACAATGGTCTTATGTCTCAATGGGATAAAAATTATATTATGAGAATTCAATTACAACAAATGGTAACTGCTGATCCTTATAATGAAGATTTCTATTATCAAGTTCATTCAGCAATTCAACAACGTAATGACCCTCAACAGCCTTTAAATGAATTTGCTAAAACTTATCTTTTACAAAGAGGACAAAGAAGTGGTGGTAGATTTAGACGTCATAATGATAATCCTCTTCAAAGAATGCAACAACAAGTTCAACGAGCTGTAGCAGCTGCTAAAGAACATCCAAAGAAGGAACAAATTGCTCCTGAAGGAGCATTAGGAAAGATTTCTGTTGGTGGAGGTAAACAGCCAAGAAAGACTTTAAATGTTAGTTCAGCCTCTTCAGCTGCTCCATCATCTCCTTCTTCTTCTTCTGCTAAAGTTGAAGCTCTTCAAAAATTAACTCTTAAATCTTCTAATGAAAAATCAACTACTTATACTATAAAAGGTTTATTGTCTTCAATAGAAAATGTTTATACAATTTTATTACAAATTGAAAGCGTTGAAAGAGCAAGACCTGTTGAAGGAGTTGATATTCCAAGCGAAGGTTATACTGATATTCATGCTGATGTTGATCCACTTGCTCAATGGCAAAGTAAAATGCAAAGTTTAGTTGACCAACTTTGGTCTGAATTACAAGTTTTAGAACCAGTTGATACTGCAAACAATCAACCATTTATTCTTATCCTATCTCATGATAAAGGTAAAAAAGTTATTCCTCGTATATTCCGACATTTATCTCAAAAACAACGTTTAACTGTTCTTACTCGTATTGTTGCACATATTGAATCTTTAGATGTTGTTAAAGATGGTTCTTATCAATCAACTGGTACACTGTCTGCTAAAACAAGAGAATCAATCGAATTATTCTCTCAAACTGTTCTTCCTCCATTAGTTCATCTTGTTTCAGAATCATCTTATGATGTTGTTATTGGACTTTTAGAAATTATGATCAACAACTCAAATATGGTTCATGTATCATCAACCAAAATCGGTTTAGCATTCCTTACTGTTCTCATCTCTCGTGCTGAATTAATCAACCAAGATGAAACTGATTCTAAAGATATTGTCAACTGGCAAACTACCTTCAACACCCTCTTTAATAAAGTTCAAGGTCATCTTGCGAAAATCTTTCCTCCTCGTAACGTTGATAATTCTTATGTCTGGCATTTCCTCGCCTCTTTAGCACTTGCTGCCAAACTTGAACATCAAAGAGTCATCGTCGATGAAGTTCGTGAAATGATCTTTGGTACTATGAATGAAGCAAAAGCTCTTCCTGTTGAACTTGGTATCTCTAAAATCGCCAATCTCAACCTCTTCCTTAACGTAATGGGTCTCAATGCTACTACCACTGAAATCACTGAACTATCGTCTCAATAGACATATCCCATCATATCTAGTTTTTTTTCGCTTTTTAATGTATTTCTAAACTAATCATCCGCTCACACCTACACATGCCTCCGGCGGCCGGGCTCTGCCCGGACCCGTTGTTCCTCGCTCCGCGAGGAATATTACAAATCTCATTAAAATATATCTATCAATTATATCGAAGGACTTTCGACTTTGTTCGAGATCTTTCTACCAAGTTGATCTGCCGTGACACATAGCTGCCTGTACTTGTTTTCAAATATATTAGGATTATATATAGCTTTTAAAAGATGTTTTAAAATTAATATAATATATTTGTAAGTACACGATATATAGGAGAAGAAGAGCTTGACTAGTTAATTAATTAAGTAGTTAAGATGAAAAGCACTACAGTCGTCCATCATGAAATTAAATTACCGACATCGCGCTTAATAATGATGAGGAACCATATAGCTATAATATTATAGAATGTGCTGTAGAGAGATAGAGGGGGCCATTGCGAGGAAGGAATCAGTGAATCTCCGTATGATTCGCTAAATATAGTTCACTGGAGATTTAATCAAAAGCTGTTCTAAACGATGCCGTCACTTCTGCTAGCTACTACTGGAGTAACTTTTGTTCAATCGGAGGCCGGATTTTTGAAGTTATTATAGGAATTGGGCAATTAGCTATGAAGTACCTAATGAACTTCTTTTTGTTATAAATAACCTCTTAATAAAGGGTTTCGTCATTACATTAATTGTTTTATTCTATATATTCAATTCCACTGTAGCTTGATATTCTTATAAAGGTATATAGATCTTACTAAACCAACTGTTCTCCACAATATTATAACTTAACTAGCACGTCCTTTATTTGCCCCGATTGCTGAACTCTGCCCAAACGCACTTATCCATCGTTACTACAATCCTCTCTGAGCGAAGCGAAGAGCAACGGGTCCGGGCAGAGCCCGGCCGCCGGAGGCATTGTGGGTAGTTGTGTTCGACGTGCATTTTAATCATGTGACTATATACGGCTTTACCAGGGGAATTTTCAACCAACCAGAATATAGCGATTTTTCATTTTGGATAAGCAATAACCACATTGTTAGGATAGACAATTGGATTTCATAGCTATTAAGAAGAAAGATAAGAACAATCTGTAAAATGTTATTTGCACGTTCAGTAGTAGCTCCTTTTAGAGTAATTGGTCGAAGAGCAATTTCTAATTCTTCTCGTAGAATGATGATGGCTATGGCAACTCCAAAAGTACAAACATTTCATAAACGACCACAACAACCAATAATTAAATTTACAAATTCACGGTTTTATGCTGGAGGTCCACCACCATTAACAAAAGAATTTGTTCAAGAAAGAATTATTGATGTTTTAGCAGGTTGTGATAAGGTAAGAGAGGGGAGTAGGTGAAACGGGTATAGAGGGGAGGGAGTTACCTGTTGAGATAGGTTGATGAGCTGAAGGGGATTGTTATTGTCCAGTTAGTAGTATTATATGGACTCTGTAAACGTTGTAGATTGCCTAATTCCAGCGAGTATGCTCTATTCTTTACATGTACTAACTACTAATAGATCGCTGATCCAGCTAAAATCACCCCGACCGCTCACTTCAGTAATGATCTTGGTTTAGATAGTTTAGATGTTGTTGATGTTTTATTTTTTATTGAAGAAGAGTTTAATATTGAAATTCCCGATATTGAAGCTGATGAAATTCATACTGTTGGTCAAGCAGTTGATTATATTCTTCAACAACCTGATGGTAAGTAGTAGAGTGGGGGGTGAGAAGGGAGGAGGGTAGAACTAACAATTTAGCTTTTTAATGTAAAAAAACGTATATAAAGTAATTAAGTGCATTTTAATAGGTATAGATGGTATGGAACAAGAGACCAATCTTTGGTTGGTAATTGTAATGTGTAATGTGGGTAAAATATTATATATCAAGATATGAAAGATATAGATATGTTTAAAAGCAGGATTAGATTCCAGTTACTACGTGATATGAAATTTAAGTTTAAGGCTGGCGTTCTATGCTGATTGATGGATGAGTTTACGGAGGAGTTTGTACTACACTTAGCTCGAAGCTTGAGCGTATGAAGTAAACTTATCACCAATGCAAATTAATTTAACGTTAGATTCTTAGAATACAATAAATATATATAAATAGGTTATATAGTAATGAGAATGTTCACTGACTACTCTAAATGTTTTGTAACAACAAACATCAGCCTGCAGATTGACCCGGGCACCGAACAACTACCCCATCAACTATGTCTGATAATATCAGCAAAATATTCATAACTTATAAATGTAAGATGTTTATAAATATTAAATCCATTCTCCGTAAGCCAATCTAACACATCTTTATCTAATTTATTATAAATGTGCATATTTTTTATTTTCACTTTCTTTAATTCTTCAAGATTCTCATCAATTACAAGAGAACCAAACTGTATCCATCTTAATTCTTTACAATACTCAGTTGATAGCTTAACTAACCATGAAATGGGAATATCCAAATATTGAAGTCCTAAATGTTCGAGGTTTGGACATAATTTACATATTGTTGTAATAACATTACTACTATCTACTACTCCAATTGTATGTGAATCACTTACAAATAAATTCTTTAATTTTCCACCTATAGAATAATAATCCATAACGTTAATACAGCCCTTTCCAACGAAAAAGAATATTTCTAAATTATTTAATGAATTCTCTTCGGAAGGTGGTACATTTGGGAATGGATTATAAAACCATCCATTTACATACATCCCTTTTATACTCCTATTTACTATTTCACTTACTGGCCTCATAAACTCTGTTCCAAATATTAAACCAAGATATTCCAAATTATCTAATTGACCTATAGCTTCTCTTACATTCTCTAAATCAACTACATCAATTGCTAGCTCTTTAAGCTTTGGTGTGACCTGCAAAAAGCTTGAAGTAACTTGATCAAGAATGGTTATATTACGGTTAAAGTACTCTGTTGATAATTTTAAACAGATTAAATTATTAAAATAGCTTAATCCTTTATATAAATGAAGAGTATAATGATATACTTCAAATTCTAGTACTTTTAAATTTGGTGTAAATCGAGTTAATACTTCGAAATCATTAATATTAAAGGGTGCCTTTTCAGTAAAAGCATTAAGACATAGTTTGTGAAGATTTGGAAATGGTCCTATCCTCTTAATTGTAGTTAAGATTGATTTATCATAAGATGCTAAGGTAAGAGCATTTACGGTGAAGTTAGAAAGTACTTTACAAATGCTTTCTGGAGTTTCGTTATCGCTATCTGATTTATTATTATATATTATATGCTTAATAGGTAAAAGATTATTATCAGTAATATGATTTATTAAGGGAAGAATTGAATTATAATCGTGTAGATTATCGTATGGTATTATAATATCTTTTAGACTGTATTTAATTGCTTCATTGAAGTAGTGAGAAGTAGTAATCAATCTTATAGAGTCTTTAAATGGAAGATAAGATAGAATTTTAGCTTTTAATTCTAGAGGAAGGTCATAAAAGAGATCCTTTTTATATTCAGGAGGTTCATCCATAGTAGAGTTGGAGATATAGCATAACGGTTAGAGCATTATCGAGAAGAGACATTGTAGCAGGATAGGATGGAGTAACCTAACCCATCGACTCCGAGCTCCGAGATGAGGCCGAGTCTGAGCCGAGTCTGAGCTTGAATTGTCGTTAAGAAATGAGTTTAACGTTTAGAGATATTCTGCTAGATAGTAGTATACTGTAGCAAGTATTCAATCGTTACTTGATTCAATATAGCTTCTCAGTGATGTCACCAAAAATTCTCCATAGATAGGACTTTAGGTTGCTATGATTTATTTACATATCATGATATAACTAGCTAACTAATTATTGATAATTAATAATTAATCTATATAATTGTTACTTACAACTATCCCTACCACCATGGCTACTTACATCCACTTTACTTCAACATTTCAACAGAGCAACCTTGATTGTTAAAAATACTGCAATGATTGCCGAATCTAGATCAATCATCATATGGCAGGCAATTCATAATGAATTTGTACCTAATCATAACTACTATCATTAAACTTATCAATTATCAATTATTCTTATAAATTTAAGGTCTAGATTGAGTCGATTTCCCCTCTATTCAATAATCATATTCGGTAACCAGATCACTTTTAAACGTTTATCCGTCGTCATAACTACTTTGTGGACCTTTGTACCCCACATTCACTTGCTTATAATTTCGGGTCAACGATCCGAAATTCGTTCCGAAAGCCTAACCCTATACTTAACCATACTTTATAACTTACTAAATCGACTTCAAACTGTAGATATAATTTGGATTTTATAATAAATAGAATAATATATTAATATACTTTAAAATTTATTCTACTCTACGACTAAGATAAATATTTAATACATTTAACTAAACCACCGAAATCTCATCTTGAACCCACTTAATCCCATCACCTTACTTCTCCATGCAGTCCTAACTTTAAGGTTTTTTGCATTTACTAGCTTAAAATGATTCTAAAAACATACTTTAACAGTTATTTACCTGCATATTACTTAACGTTATGTAATCATAGACAAACTGCTGATGATTTAAGAATTTTCATTTCAATTTATAAAGAGTAACAAGATCAAAAAGTTTTAAGTTTTTTTTCAACTATTCTTATATATATTGCAAGTTGCCTGAAAAGTATATAAAAGTATAGTATTAAGTGGTTACTTTGCTTCATCATGATAAGTAAAGAAAATACAAGTAAAGAAGAAGAATCAAATAATAAATCACAGCCTCAAAGTGCTGGTATATTTCCTGGAAATGATTTTGATCAGAGTTCTGATCTCGATCATGAGAGTGGTGATAATGGAGAAAGATCTATTGCAAATCCAAGTTTATTAGAAAAACCCCGCCATCCTGATGATGATCATACCACTCCTAATGATATTACTGAACCTACTGAACCTAATGATTCACCAATTCATTATCCTAATTCAGATCGTCCTAATATTTCTTACACCAGAGAAGCTTTTCTTGTATTTGTTACTGTATCTTCTCAGTTAATGACACAAGCTACTGTTGCCCAAGGTGTTACACTAGGCCATCTTGTTGCTAAAACTTTTAACACTACTGATGCAGGTGAACTTAGTTGGTATGCTGCTGGCTTTTCCCTAACTGCTGGTACCTTTATTGTTAGTTCTGGACGTCTTGGTGAAATGTATGGTCATAAAAATTTATTCATTATTGGTTATTTATTCCTCTCATTATGGACATTACTGGCTGGCATTAGTAGTTATTCAAATTCTTCAAGATTCTTTAGCTTTTGTCGTGGTATGCAAGGTGTTGGTTGTGCAATTCTTATTCCCAATGGTTTAGCTATTCTTGGTACTCTTTACAAACCAGGAACTACTAGAAAAAATATTGTATTTGCATTATTTGGTGCGGTTGCACCTGGTGGATTCATGCTTGGTGGTATAATGGGAACTCTAATTGCAAAATATCGATGGGAATTTTCATTCTACGTTGGTGCAATTGTTAGTTTTATTTATGCAATTTCTTGTTATTTCATTATTCCTAATTATGAAAAAGGTCTTGGCCGTAGCCATGAACCATTTGATCTAGTAGGAGCTTTAACAGGAATATCTGGTTTAATTCTTTTCAATGTAGCGTGGAATCAAGCACCAGTTGTTGGTTGGGAAACGGTATATGTTTATGTTTTACTAATCCTTGGTGTCCTTTTATTTACTATTTTTGTATTTGTTGAACTTAGAGTATCACATCCATTAGTTCCTCTTCGTGGAATGCATACTTCTACTATCTTAGTACTAGCGTCTGTTGCTTGTGGTTGGGGATGTTTTGGTATTTGGAATTATTATATTTGGCAATTTTTAACTACTCTTAGAGGAGCAAATCCATTAGTAGCTGCTTGTCAAATGAGTCCTGCTTTGATTGTTGGATTTCTTGCTGCTGGAGTTGCTGCTTATCTATTCCCTCGGTTATCAACCTCATATCTTATGTGTATATCTATGGTTGCATTTATCATTCCCTCAATTCTTTTAGCAACAAATAGTATCCATCAAACTTATTGGGCAGGTATATTTGTATCTACATTGATTGGACCATTTGGAATGGATATTAGTTTTCCAGCTGCTACTATACTTCTTAGTCAATCAGTACCAAAGGAAAGTCAAGGAATTGCTGCGTCATTAGTTGCAACAGTTGTAAATTATTCAATTTCAATGGGTTTAGGATTAGCTGGTACGTTAGTAAGGTATACCACTCCAGAACAAGATCCTATATCACAAATGCGTGCTGTTCGGTACGCTTCATATTTAGGTATTGGATTAAGTTCATTAGGATTAGTTTTATCAGTAATTGGTGTATTTGTAGATAGAAAACATGCAAAACAGCAAGCAGAGATGGAGAGCTCGAGAGAGGCGGAGAGCTCGATTGAATCTAATCCAGAGCAAACCTAGCAAGCAAATCGATTTTAAAAAAAAAAAAAAAACAAAAAACATATTTATTTATTATACATGTAATTTATATATTTAAAATAGAATTTTTTTTAAGAACCAAGTTCAGCATTTAAAAAAAGCTTATCAACTTCTTCAAAAGTTTCAAAAAATGATTTGAAAAATTTAACTCCTAACCAAATATCTTTAGCACCAGTAGTAGCACGAATACTATGCATTGAAAGTTGAGGAATACCCATATCAATTGCTCTTAAACCAGTTTTAGATGAAAGTTTTGGTCCAATTGTACCACCAGATCTTGAATCATTACGGATTTGGAAATATTGAAGAGTGTTATCAGTACGACGAGCAATTTCTTCAACTAAAGCAGTTGAAAGTCCATCAGTGGTCATGTGACCATTTGGATCACAAGATACTGTAACTCCAACATTAAGTTTTGGTTTATGATTTTCCAAATAAACCCCATCAAAATTAGGATTAACAGCATGAATAACATCAGCAGATACAAGGAATGAATCAGCATATGTAAGAGCTTTTGATTCTTCAGTTGAATCATCATGAAGTGCTGAAAGTCGATCAATTGAAGTTTCAAGAAGATTAGATTCAGCTCCTTGTCTTAATAAACTACCAATTTCTTCATTATCGTAAAGAGCAACAATACTAAGAGAAGAATTTCCATCAACTGCTTCTAAACTTTCTAATAAACCATAAACAGCAGCAAATGAACATAGTTTATCATCAATACGAGGACAAAATATAAATTCTTTATCAAGACCACCAAGTTGACCAGGTTGAGTATCATAAACTTCAAGTTCCAATTGCAAGAAATCACCAACTGGAATACCACTATGTTTAGAAAGAGATCTTAATAATCTAAGACTATGTTTTTGAATAAGAGGAGATTTCTTCTCCTCATCAGTTGGTTCAAGTTTGTCTCCTTCACCAATTAAACCAATTATTGGAGTCATTTGAGTTTCTTTATTAAAAGGACCATTAGCTACAGCACCAAAATGAGGAGCTAATGTAGGGATTCTTGCAACTGGATAAGGAATTCTTACAAGTTTAGTATCAATCTTCTTTAAATCTTTTGAACGATAAATAATACGACCACCAATACCTAAATCACGATCCCACCAAGTATCATTAAAAGCACCAGCATAAGGAGCAGTACCAATTTGCTCATATCCATCAACAGGAGTTTTCTTTGAGATTGGTTTAACTTTACCAGTTAAAGCATCAATATGAGAACCAATAATTGCAGCACCATTACCTGGTTTCCAGTTTTCACCAATTACAAAAGCAACAAGAGATGAACCATTTCTTGTTGTATAAAAACGATTTGATTTATGAATTTCATCTCCCCAATTGGCCCGTTCAGAAAGATAAACAAATCCTTTTGCTTCAAGAACTTGTTTAATATTATCAATTGCATGGTAAGTAGTAGGAGAATTGTTCATAAAGTCAAGGAATAAATCAGCATATTGAGAAGGAAGGACTTTAGGATTGAATTTACTCTGTGGAATATTATCTAAAGGATTAATAGAGGTATGTTCACTAATAGACATTGTAGAAGTTAATGAATTAATTACTTCAAATCCATCATCAGGTTGTCTTCTACGAATATTTTTAAAAGCAGGATTAGCATTTACACCAGTCATTGTACACATGAATTGGAGAATGAAGAATATAAAGGAATGGTTGATAAGGAAGATATATAAATGATTAATAAGTGGATTCTATCCACGGCATTAAAATTAATGGCTGGCCATAAAGGGCCCCGATATTAGATTAGGTGCATAAGCGCCGCGTTTTATCGCTGCAGTAGATTATATTGATAAACCTGATCTGGTTAGCCGTAAGAGATAAGGAAAAGGGTGATTTTGAAGGGGTAATTTAGGAGGTGGAGGGAGAAGATAATAAGCAGATATTTATTTGGGGTATATTGTGTTGAGTAATACAAACGTATTTGCATCGTATAAATGGGTATATATGTAGAAGTCTTATATTATATTATACTAGCTTGCCGAATTGCTAGCTATATTCATTAAATTCTCATATATATATACATATACATGAATTAATATTAACGTTATAAATATATAATTAAAGTAACTTTTCAATTGAAAAGCATTTATCTTATACAATATCCGATCCATTTGCTAGTACTATCACCCAAGAAGTTATTAATAACAATAAAAAAGATGAAGGACCAGAGTATAGATCAGTGAATACCATAGATGGGGTTGACAAGGTAATTATCCTTGCTGGTGGATCAGGAATATCATTTGCTAGTCCTTTGGTATGTGAATTAGATACAATTGATATTCCATATAAATTTATATGTATTACTCGAGACAAATCTGATCTTAAAGTATTAGATTTATTAAATATAGAAGATGTAGATGTATTTATTACTGGAAACAATATAACCAGTAAGTATAGTGATATTATTGAAGGATCAGAAAGCATTGAAGATAATTCCAACTTTGAAGAATCAATTGAATTTGATGAATTACTTGATGATGATGAATTATCAACACCAGAGGAAACCGATCAATAGACAATCAGCACGAAAATCAAAATAACATACGGTAGACCAGATTTTAATCAATGTATAGAAGATTTTATTTTACCTGGTCAAAAGCGTTTATCATGGGCAATTGCCTGTGGACCAAGGATTCTTGTAAAAGATGTTGAATCTTGGGCATCCCGAAAGAAGATTCAATTCTCTGGGAGAAGTATTCGCTGTAATGTATTATCAAATCTACTCTTCTTAGAGATTAACAGCCATGCTCTGCAGGGCCCGTTGTACGTTTGTAGTTATCTAAGAGAAGTGTTTGTAGATAGTACTTATGTAACTTGAGTACAAGGAGATGACGGCAAGCTGGAAAGCGGTCATTTAGTTTAGGAGGTAAAAGGCTAATAATTTATAAATATTGAAGTTACAAGATTGTATTGAGTTATCTGTTAGAGCAATCATTAATTAGATATAAGTTTTTAACTTAATTTCTTTCGTAGCGACATTGTTATGCTATAGCACCTTTGCTTTGGCCCACTGTCCATCTCTAGATCCTTTACTATAATGTACGAGGTATGTTGTCTCTTGAAATTTGTAATTTATTTTC
>JAJMID010000071.1:0-70488 GCA_030583405.1 Sugiyamaella americana | reverse complement strand
GGGACGGTGAACAAGAAGGAGGAACAGAAGAAGAGAAAAAAAGGATAAGAAGGAAAAGGAAATGGAAGGAAACAAGGACAAATTACAGTTACATAGTATTCTTTTCATTTATTATCTACTACTCTAGTACTACTACTATCTACTTCTATATCTTATCTACTTGTCCAATTATATCTTCCCTTCCTTCCTTTCCTTTCCTTTCCTCTCCTCTCCCTCCCTTCCTCCTTTTCTCCCTTCCTAACCACCTACCTACCCAACATAATTTTATCACCATAATCCTCCCAATCCTCCCTCCCATTCCCTCCCATTCCTCTCCCAATCCTCCCTCCCTCCCTCGCTCCCTCACCTTATCTTTAATCCACTGTTGCTTTCCTTTAATTACTTTTTCTCAAATTTGGTATACATCCCGCTACCGATAATCATTTCCTTTAAACCTTACATACGCGGCTTTTAGTGCACAAACCGGCTGAAAAGTAACAAATTATTATAACGAGGTTTTATTACCTGATGGAGATTTTTTTTTAATAAATTTATAAATTCAAATATTAATGAGACCTTTTGATGAAATAGGGTTATCGTGCCATTTAACTCTTCTCTTAAGTCCTCTCTTAAATCTTCTATTAAAACTTTCCCAACTCAACTATCTCCCTACTGTCTCTCAGGTATCTCTCTCTACTCTCCCTACTCTCACTTTCTCTACTCTCTACTCTCCCAACTACCCCCTCCCCCCCCTCCTGCACTATATCTTATTTTTTTCTCGTAGCTTTATTTTTTCTTTTTGAAATACTAAAAACAAAAAAAAAAAATTTACCATTTTTTTTATTTTCAATCCCGCTTAGGGCAATCACATCCCCCTTACATATCCTGTGCAGTTTTTTTATGACTACCTATATATACTGATATTAACCCGCGAAGCAGCTCGTTTGATATTTTTTTGTGCATTATTAACTTGCAGATTGACTATACACGACGAAAGATTTGTTAAAGGTTACGAGACGTAAAAGACGTGATTTTCAGAACCACTTGAGGAATATTAGCATTATTCACTTAAAATTTAAACAAAACTTTTAAAAATTCAATTTCAAAATATATATATAAAATTATAAATCTCTTCAATATGAATCCTCCTCATATGACTTATTCTTCTCAACAATATCCTCAGTACGGACAACCTCAAGGTCAAAGTCAAGCTACTGGTGCTGCTGCTAATCAAGCTTTTTATTATGGTAACTATCCTCATCCTCAACAACAGGCTCAATATTACTATAATGGTACTCCATCTGCTCCTGCTACTGGTACCAACTCTGGTACTGGCTCAGTAACTGGTTCAGTTACTGGTTCTCCAGCTACTAATTCAACTGCTGTTACTTCTGGTGATAATGTCACCTCTAATGGTGATATTAATGCTTCTTATCAACAACAATATTATGGTACTCCAATATACCAACAAGCAGCTGGTACCACTTCCAATGGACAAGCTACTCCATCTACCAATCAACATCATCAACATCTTCACCATCATATTCAACAACAACAGCAACAATCTCAACAAATTCAAGCTCAAACTCCTTACTACAATCAATATCCTCCATATATGCAACATCAAGGAGCTACTGCAACTACCGCTGCTGCTCAATATAGCTCACATAATTTACAATCTCAACATTCATTAGTTGCTCAACAACAACAACAACATCAACAACACCAACAGCAACAACAACAACAACAACAACAAGCTAATTCTTCACAGCCAGCAGTTATTACTGACCCAACTGGCCAAACTGCTCCTCCAGGTTCTAAACCAAAAGTTACCACTACTCTTTGGGAAGACGAAGGAACCTTATGTTTCCAAGTAGAAGCTAAAGGCATTTGCGTTGCTCGTAGAGAAGATAATGATATGATCAATGGTACCAAATTATTAAACGTTGCTGGTATGACTAGAGGACGTAGAGATGGTATATTAAAAGGAGAAAAACTTCGACATGTTGTTAAAGCAGGTGCTATGCATTTAAAAGGAGTTTGGATTCCATATGAAAGAGCTTTAGACTTTGCAAATAAAGAAAAAATTATCGATTTATTATATCCATTATTTGTTACTGATATTAAAGCAGTTTTATACCATCCAGCTAATTATGCTAGAACCGCCCAAGTAATCTCTGCTGCTGCTGAACGCCGTAAAGATTTAGCAGCTGCCACCAGTGTTAGTTCATCACCAACTTCTGCAACTGCTGGTGCCCCACCAACCACTGCCACCAACAACCAAGCCCAATCTTATTACTATCACGATGGACGTAAAGAAGCAACCAGTTCTAACAACTCTCCAACCACTGGTAACCGTAAACTCCCACAATTACCAAACCCACCATCATCTGCTTCACCATCAGTAATTCAAGGAGTTCAAGGAAATGCCAACACCACCTCCAATGACTATTCCAACTCTTCGTCAAGAGTAGCTACCCCATCCAATGCTTTCTCCACCAATGGACAAACTCAAACCAACGGTAATGGTGAATACAATGCAGGATCTGCCACTCCGCTTACTGATTCTGTTCCACATACTCCATCTTCCAACACCTTACTCAAAACCAACACCACCTCCCAACCAACCACCAATGAAGAAGATAAAACCACCAACCCAGTTGCTGATTCCACCAATGATTCCACAAACGCCTCACCAAAAATCTACGAAGAATCCAACCAACAAGAATAACTCCCCCCTTTAAACACCCCTTTATTATGTAAATTATCCTTCTTCTTCTCCCAAGAAGAAAATCAAATCTACAAGGTAAATCAAAAAAAAAAAATAATACTAAAATCTTTCGCTCTCCTTGCGAGCAATCTTATAGTTAATAGAAGCTTCTTATGACCACATCACCATCCCTCCCTCCCCCTCCTTTGCCTCCGGCGGCCGGGCTCTGCCCGGACCCGTTGTTCCGCGCTACGCGCGGAGCCCGAACCCTCCTTTGCCTCCGGCGGCCGGCGCTGCCCGGACCCGTTGTTCGGCGCTGCGCGCGGAGTTCTCTATACGGTTTTAGCAATTCCGAGCGTAGCGAGGAACAACGGGTCCGGGCAGAGCCCGGCCGCCGGAGGCAACGGAGGAGGGGGGAGGGTGGGGGAGTATATTTAGTTAGTCTTCATTACGACTAGATGAAATGCTTTTTGCGGGGGCTGTTGTATAGGAACCTGAATCAATGCTTTCGGTTCGGGAGAGGATTGATTCGGGCGCTATTGCTCGGGTACTGGCATTGGTATCGAATGAGGATCTTCTATGATGCTTTTTGGATGATGAGGCAATGGTGATTACTGATGCTGTATCGACTAAATTTTGTAATTGTAATCCTAATGTTAATGAGTTGTTGATATTTCCTTGGAGGTGGAATTGTGATGATAGTACTGTGTGGGTTGATGCTGTATCGGAAAGGGAGGGTGATGCAGTTGTAATGGATGTTCTTGAAACTGATGGGACAGTAAAATTTGAATTTGATCTTCTTTTAACTGATGACATTATTGAATCGGAATCTCTTAATGGTCGCGAATCTACTATTTGTACTTTACGTGATTCATGGTCATGATTAAGTGCATTCCACGATGCTGTTGAACTTCTTGATAATGACGTTGAATCTGCTGAAATGAGTCGAGGTTCTGGTGATACGTTTCGAACTTCGGTACTACTAGCAATACTTCTTCTATGAATAGCTGTTGTTGATGCTGCATCAAGAAGTGATCGCGTACCGCGACTAGCATGACTGGAATTATCTTCTCCATATCCATCGTATAAATCAACATCATAATCATATAAACTACCTCCATGTGACCGTTCACTTCTTCTAGTACTACGTACATCTCCTGTACGATAAAATTGACTATTGGTTGTAATATCATTCATATGACCATCTCTTACTGGTTGTTCATTATCATTAACAACACTTGCTTCATCATCAGTATTTCTATTTCTATTTATATCTCCATACCCACCAATATATTCACTACCTCCTATTCTACCGTCACTTTCATATCCTGGTACACTCGTCGTGCTACCACCATCATCTAAAGAACTTGAACTTTCTCCTCTATTCATTCCATAGCTTAAATGTTGATGGGAGATTGATTGATGTGGTCTATTCTTTAATCCATTATTATTCCCTATAAATGGCGATGTTTTACTTCTCATTAACTTCTTCACCCAAGAAAATTTACTTCTTTTATGATCTTCATTTGTCATAATGAAATTAATCACCAGAATGAATGATGATGATGATTTATGTTTATAGTTGGAATAAATTTCTGATGGTGTTTCCCTAACCTGGATGTGGGGGGAAGGTGAAGGTGGAGTTTTTAGCAGAGGAGATCGATAAATACGAAAGTTAAACTCGGAATAAGATAAAAGTGGATATAAATAGTGCTTATTCAAGTATGGATATAGTGAAAAGTAGTCAATGTGAATGTTATTGCTCTTAATCGAGAACACTTCATCATATTCCATACACTATATCAATAGCTTACCCGTGTTCTCCCTGCATTAATGATGCACTTTAAACTTACCGACCTGCAATGCAATCAAGTTAAATTTTTGCTAACTAAAAAAAAAAAGATTCAAAGAAAAAAGAAAAAGAAAAATCCACTCTTTATCATGTTGTTGATTCAATTAGCGGATTCGAAATTTGTTAAGCAAGTTAAACAAAGTTTAGAACTTCATGGATTGTTTGATAAAAGAATTAAAATTAAGAATGATGATGGAAAATTTTTAATTCCAACAAGCTGTAAAGATGAAGCTGAGTTGGAAGAAGTTATAAGAAAAGTTGGTGTAGATAGTTATACCATCATTCACAATGATAATGATACTAATACTGAAATGGACCATCACCTTGATCCTCTCACCCAATCTCTTAATAAAATCATCAATGAATTATCCCTTACATCCCAATCTTCTGCTATTATTTCAAAATTTTCCAAACGAAAATGGTCAATCTATCCACCGTTAGTTTTATTCACAGCTGGTACAAATTTAACCGAATTAAACCTTCCTTCTACCTTTTATAAACAAATTCTACTCAATCAATCAACCTTCTTTGGAAGAAAAGACATCACTCACATTGCTGAAAATGCACCAATTCCTGAATCAGATAGAATTAGAAGACCATCAGATATCATCCCTCTTTATGGAGATTTTGGATCAGATCCTATCGATCCTTCTAATCCGACAGAAGAAGATTTTCAAAATGCATTTTGGTGTTCGGCTATTCAAAATGGCATATATCAAACATGGGCTCCACGGTACACAATGTTTAGTAGAGGAAATATTACTGAAAAAGCAAGAGTATTAGAAACCTTCCACCTCCAATCACCGATTAAAAACACCACTGTTGTTGATATGTATGCAGGAATAGGATATTTCACCTTCTCATATGCTAGAAATAACCCTACAAGAATCCTCTGTTGGGAAATCAATCCATGGAGTGTTGAAGGATTAATCAGAGGTGCTAAAGGTAACAATTGGAGTATCCGTTTAATCCACCTTAACGAACCTTATATCCCCTCACCCAACGACTTCATAGTTATATTCCTGGAAGATAACAACAAAGCTTTACAGCGTATAACTAACGTCAACATCACCAACATTAGTCATATAAACCTTGGTTTATTACCCGATAGTAGATTAGCATGGAATGATTCACTACAACTAGGTTTACAATCTTCTACTCCAACAATCCTACACATCCACGAAAACATAGCATCTTCCATTACGAATACTTGGCCAAATACCGTCACTCAACTTCTCAACAACAAAGTACAATTCCTTTACCTCGAACTAATCAAAACCTTCGCCCCTGGTATATATCACGTATGTGGAGATTTCAAAATCAAATAATCCCCCCCTAGAAACTCCGTTCCCACATTGCCTCCGGCGGCCGGGCTCCGCCCGGACCCGTAGCCCCGCTCCGCGGGGAGTGTGCTGGGTGAACCTCTTTCTCTAGTAGATACACGGTTACAGCGGAGGAATGCTTATCTCTCCCACTCTTTGTGCCATCTCCGATATCATTGCTATTGAAAGCGGTAAGAAATATATCCTAAACACATAACAATTAACTACCAAGTTTAAATATTATATAACTGCTCTTTATAGGTTCTTCCTTGCATCCGAAACTAATTAAGATTATAGATACACGTATATTCACTCTTCACTCCTATTTCTAATTCCAATCGTTACTTCCTGAAATCATTCTTACCAATTAAAAGTACTGGAATGAATGTAATTCTCATGATATAGAGAATAACCTCGTCGGTGATATAATGTTAGAGCAGCTATTGTAACCGGCAACAGCTATAATGTTTTCTGTTGCGCAATATGTACATTATTTCATCGATGGTGGGAGAGCTCATTGGTATCATGAGTCTGCAGAACGTTGAAGGTGGTGCAACTTTTAGCAAGAACTAACACTTCTATTCAAATATCTTTAGATAGTAATTTCTACCCCTTTCTCTGGTAATTAAAACTATACTAAATTAACAGCACTCCTTCTTATGGCCTTACGTACATATCTGGTATTACAATGACCCGGGGTATTAGGAAATTCCTCGCTTGCGAGGAACAACGGGTCCGGGCAGCGCCCGGCCGCCGGAGGCAGAGTATAGTTATATTAAAAACCCATTAAATATATAAATTACATAAAAAAAAATAGTACATTTGCTCATAAATAGTTGTTACTGCTTTCACCTTTGTTTTCTAATGATCCAATTAAATCAGGATTGTGAATTAATAAAGCAGCAGGTATGTGGTTGTATTTCGTAAGATCATCAGGTTGGAGATATTGTTGTGGAGTTGGTTGTTCTTGTTTTATTTGTTGTAATAAGAATTGGTCGTAATCTTGTGGTGTTAATTCTGGTTGGCCTCCTTGTTGAATTCTTTTCCTTGCTTCTTCATTGAGAAGCGGTTGAATACATTCTTTACCACCGTCGGTTCGGAAATGTCTTCCTAGAGCATCAGCACGTGCAAATTGTCTTCCACAACCCCATGGTGTTCCATCTTCAAGACTACCTTTACATTCATATTTCTTTTCACCAGTGTGAAGAGCTTCATGACGTTTACGATCATTTTTCCTTGCAAAAGCATATCCACAAACACTACATTTATAGGGCTTTTCTTGGGTATGGGTTCTTAGATGGGATCTTAAGTTGTATGCTCGAGTGAATCGCTTGTCACAAAGCGTACAAGAGTAATTTGAAGGATGCTTTTGAACACGAACTTGTTGCTTTTGTGAAGTTGCTAATTCAAGGATATGTTCACGACTACCAGGAACTGCTCTGCCAGGAGATCTACTTGGCGATCTACTTGGACCTGGAGATCTTGAAGTTGACCTAGGTGATCGTGAAGTTGATCTTGATCTACTTCTGCTGGAACCTGATGGTAAAGATTGATTCGAATAAACAGGAGAGAGGTAAGAATCAGCTGGTAGATTTGTCATTGGTAAAAGATTGTTGTTAATATCAGTTCCACTACTATCAGTTGTTGTTATTGTTGGTAATAGTTGAGGTTGAACTTGTGGTTGCTGTGAGATTGATCTACCACGTGGTTGAGATGGATCAGAGATTGAGCGTTGTCTTGTACGGTTGGGTGATAAATAGGAGTTATCTATTGATTGATAGTCAATATCAAGAGAAAAGTCTCCTTCATGAACAGATGATGCGTTGGAGTTAGATGGAGAGGTAGTAGATGATATAGTAGATGATATAGTAGAATAGTTTGTGGGGTAAGATGTAGTTGTGGCAGTGTTATTGGCAGTGCTAATATTAGCGTTATGGGAGTAGTCTATAAAATCATTATTAGAGTATGTAAATGTTTCATAATCTATTGGATGAGGTGGTAGTTGTGATTGTGATTGTAATTGTTGTGGTTGTGGTTGTGATTGTAGTTGTGATTGTGATTGTGATTGTGATTGCGATTGCGATTGCGATTGTGATTGTGAATGTGATTGTGGATGTTGTAGTTGTGATTGAGATTGTTGGTTGATAAAGTTTAAATCTGTATATTGATTTAGTTGAGTTGGTAAAGGATTGTTTAAATTATTTATTTGATTACCAATTTGACTATCCATTTGATTATTCATTTGATTTATATTCATATTCATATTCATTACATCAGATACTTGAGATACTTCTCCTTTCACCCTATCAATCGGTAATTCTGAATGCATTTGTAATAAAACTTGTGTTTCAGTAACTCCGTCATATCGTCCATAATCTAACCCACTTATTCTAACATTTGATGTTAAATCACTAAGATTAGTTAAATCTTGATTTTCTCCTCCTTCAGCCGCTTCAAGATATGGTGAATTTGCTGCAGAAATATATGGTGAAGCAGTATGAGAAGAAGCATCTGATGATATAGAATATCTTCTTTTATGTTCACGAGGAACAAGTAGCCCAGGTGATGGAGAAGGGAATAACTGTAATGTTGAACTATTTGCACTTGAATTTGAATTTGTATTTGAATTTGAATATACATTAACATTTTGGGGTGAATGAGACCCACTACTTGGTGATGATTGTGTTTGATAAGTACCTGGTGGAGATAAACTGATTGTTGGAGGCGCAGGGGTTGAATTTGAAGCACTAGTATTACCACTATCAGAAGTTGAACTATTGCTATTTCCAATACCATTTGGATTCTTTGGAAATAATGATTTACTACGACTATTCGATCGACTTATATTATTAGAATTTGAATTTGAATTAATTGCTGAACTATAATAATCATCACTAACAGAATAATCTAAAGGATGATTTAATTCATTTGAATTTACTTGTAACTCATCATTTAAAGAATTCTCATCATATAGAAATGAATCATAAGAATCATTATTAGTGTTTGTATTTGAGTTTAAATATAAAAACTCATCAATAGAAGAATACGATTGATGTTTAGCCATGGATGATGATGGATCTTGGTTTCGTTATAGGAATATTAGAATTTCTTTGTTTCTTGTTAAGTGTATGTTGAAGTTGATTTTTATAGCTATCTTATTATTGCTTGGTTGTTGCTATTACTACTGTCTTATTCGTTACTAACTAGTTGATGCTTTAACACTCAATCTTATTAATACTTGAAACTTAAAAACGATTTTTAACAGGAGATTTAACAAAAGGTCATGAATAAACAGCCTTACATAAGTTAGCAGTAAGTTGGGTTTTTATAGATTGGGAGATTAAAGCCGCGTAGTTGATTCTATGCAATTAGCTTGATTTAGTAATTTGAATGGATAATTATCAAGTGGTGGCTGAAGAAGAGATAGAGAGTTGGAGAGCTAGCTAATGAAGTTACTAAGTTGAAGTAGGTAAATTGTAGCTAAAGAGATAAAAATAAACAATCGACGAGAATTAGGTTATGGGGTGAGGGATATATGTAAATGTAACGTTAGGTAATATTAGATAGTTAACGAGTTACAGTAGATTGTAAATAGATAACGATAAGGATGTACAGTTATTCGCTGTATGATGAGATGCGCGGGATAAGTGGGGAACAGGAACAAGATATCGTAGATAAATACTTAACTAGCTAAACAAAGAGATACAGTCAGACACAGTCAGATAATATACACAAACAACTATACACGTGAAAGAACTATAACTTAATGATAACTTAACGTTTAGTTAACGTTTAGTTAGTGGTAACTCGACTTTTAGTTGAGTTTACGTGCATACGTACTTACACGCGTACCCGTTATACGTTGTTGAACTTGACTCAAGCTCATACTCGTTCTCACATGCATATTTCAACCGTTACATTTGTCTATCTCATTCTATTTTCATTCTTCTATTAAATCAAATTCGATTAAATCACTCAAACTAAGTTAATAACAGAAATTAGATCACCCGAGAACAATTCAAAAAGAAATAATCCCATCCGTGACCAACCAGAGATACCAAGTAGGACTAACTACCTATCTACACTCACCGAAAACTCCACTCAACTCACTGTCATATCACAGTCACATGAAGCAGTTGTAACCACAGTAACTCCCCACAAAAACCAGCTGTCAAACATATTAACTAACCCTTTAACGTTATAGGGCTTAGTTCTTAACCAAACCATGTGATTATGTTCGACACATTTCGAAACTTCGATTATGCACAGAAAAGGCAGTGCAAAGATCTGATAACAAACTTAGCTAAAATCAGATAACCAATACTATTGGATCATCCCAACATTAAAGTACCAATAAAAAAACTTTAAAATTTAAGTTGCATCGATACCAAGAATGATTCTAGCTACGTTACATCTTGGCTAGGCTTAGAAAACCTCAAACTGAAGCTTTTGCATAAGCTTTCAATCAAATAATAATGCAATAATAATTATACCAACAAAACAATAGTAACAAACAACGAATGCGAATTCTCGATCTCTTTACAAAGTTATTTTTATCAAATATGGAGGCGCAGTTGACTCACATGCCTCCGGCGGCCGGGCTCTGCCCGGACCCGTTGTCCTCGCTCCGCGAGGAATGAAAACATCCGGCGGAACACCCCGCGTAGCGGGGACAACGGGTCCGGGCAGAGCCCGGCCGCCGGAGGCACAGTGGGGAGGATGAGATGCATAGGGGGTTGTTTATTGAGTGTTATCATTATATTGGATTTTATTGTTTGCACCGGGGATTTCTTTGGGTGCTTGAGATGGATCGTATGGTGGTGGTTTGGATCCTCCAATATCTCCATTGTCTTGATAATCTCCTGGTCTATTCCATCCATTGTATGGACCAGGGTGGGGTTCTTCGGATTGACTTGGGTTTGATGTTGATTGGGTGTATGAGGGGTGTTGTGATGGGGGCTGTGATGGGGGTTGTTGATTTGACTGTCCAGCAGTGGTATCTTCGGATTGATTTTCAACATCAGGAATTATTTCATATGTTCCTCTTCGTGTATCGAAAAATGGAATTCCATCATCGGGGTGTTTTATGATAATATACCATGCATAGATTGTTGCTGGTAGCCCTCCAAATAACATTAAGAATACATCAAGAAGTAATTGCCATGTCCAAAATCCACATTTAATCCATACTGGAATTGGTGGCAAGAATAGTGCTAGTAAGGCTAATAATAGGTCGGATGTGAACAGAACTCGAGACATTGTCGGTGGGTGAGATTGAGTTCGGTTAAGGGAGGTGAGTTTAGTAATGGATTGGTATAACTAGCTTTGGTGTTTTTTGTTGTTAATTAATGGAAAATAGAAATATTCACTTGTCTTAGGAAATTTAATATTGTGAAGCTTCCTCGTTTAGATTGGCGCCGTATGGTTCAATTTGATAAGGAATTGTGTATTGCGTAATAGTAACAGGTAGTTTTATATAAGCATATATTTAATAAAGCGCTTTGCGTGTACAATGGCTTATCTAATCTTTTAGTTACCAGATCCGATAAGTCAAGTTAAGTTTTGTTAGAGATTTCTAGAAAGAATATAATAAGGTACGCTTTTACGTTAATTCGGTAAAAGTAGTGAGTGAGTGGCAAGTGGTAACTTGTGGTGTTATACTATCATATCAGATGACGTCATCATTTGCTATGTTTTTGGTAAACATTAATCATTTTCATAATCCGAAATTAAATCTATTTTTGAAATCATACATCTAAATACGCCCATTTCATGTAACTCTTTCATGTGAAATCTAACTTTTAGATTAAACTTTCAGTATGTCTTACTTTGGGATGAGAAGCAAACTTTAATATCATGATACAATATCAGAACGGTTCGGTGGATACTCCGGATGGGTACGATTTAACTTGAGGTTAAAAGGCATTAAAGCACTTGGGCATTTTTAGACAAAGGAGATGGTACTTATAGATTTGTTGCTATGGGGAATATGAATGCAAAGGTGGAGAAGTTGAACGATTAATCCAACTCAAACAGAGTTAGTATTATTTCAATGAAACCTGCCTTTATACTGTATTCTTTATTAAGTTAATTAACTATCCTTCTAAAGCTTAGTTTAAACGTTAACTTATACCTATCGTACTTTTTATTTAAAAAAAAATATTATTAATTATATGAGTAAATTAAATATTAAGGATGATTTTTTTTGCTTATTATGCAAATGAATAGATATTATTATAAATTATTTTTTTTATTAACATTCATTAAAATTTAATAATCACTATCTTGTCCTGGGTTAGCAGTTTCATAATTGAGGAATTTCATCAAGTAATGAAGACCAGCAGATAAGAATGAACCGAGGAAAGGTCCAACCCAATAGATCCAGTGATAGTTAGGGAAAGAACCCATGACAACATTAGGACCAAAAGAACGAGCAGGATTAATACCAGCACCAGTATAGAAAACACAGACTAAATGTCCTAAGAGAAGAGCAAAACCAATAACTAATGGTGCAATATAAGTAGCACGGTGTTTTTCAACGGCTAAGAATAAAACAACTTGAGTAAGTAAAGCAGTTGCAAACATTTCCAAGAAAACACCTCTTGATCTAGAACATCCACCACCAAGAGCATTGGCGAAAAGAATTTCACCTGGAGTGATTGCACTAGCAGCAGCAGCAGCAGCAATACCAGCAATTAATTGAGTTGGAATAAGAAGAAGAGCACGTACTGGAGTAATAGCACGAACAAGTGCAAGAGAAAGAGTGACTGCTGGATTTAATTGACCACCAGAAATTCTATAAAATACAAAAACTTGACACATAACGGAGAAACCGAAACCAAGAGCAATCATAACCAATTGACCTGGATTTGAACCATTCTTATTAAGATCAGCGTCTGAATTAGCAATTTGTGCATTAACATATGCGAAGAAGAGGAACATAAAAGTACCAACAAATTCACCAATTACGGCAATAAGATGGTTACGAATATCATCAGAAAGACCGAGGATTCTTGGTCTAGCATAAGAAGGATTCTTATAATGAATATCCTTATTTAATTCAGTGGTTGGAAGGCCTTGACCTTCTGGAGATGCAAGCACTTCATTAGCAGAAGACATTTTGGAGAGGTGCGAATAATACTATTGCAAACAACAAGAAGAAAAAATTCCTAATCTCAAAAAGAATTGTATTGATATTTATAGTTGTTTTAAAGAAGGTAGGATAACTAACACATTACAGAAAAGGTTAAAAAAAAAATTATTATTATACATAAACACAAGAGAGATGAAAAAGAAAATCTTCAACAATTGTTTAATAAAAAAGAATTTTGAGGATTTATTTGTTTATGTATAGAAAGAGAAAAAGAAAGTTATTGAGTAAAACATATCTGCAACAGTAGGAGGCCGAGGAGGGATGAGGAAGAGGAGGGAGGTGGGTGGGTGTTAGATGTTAGAGATAAATGAGTTTGGAGAAAGAAGAGGAGGAGGAGGAGGAGGAGGAGGAGGAAGAGGAAGAAGGAGCCGAGGACGGGAAGAAGAACAACGTCAAACTATAACGTAAGAGGTGACAAATAAGAAAGGTTTGAGATGAATAGAGATTATTATACGATTGAAGGGATGGTGGTTGCTTAATGCAATGCATTATTAATCTTTATCATCTCATCTATACAAGTTACTATAACCTATATAATCGGTCAAGATAAATTAATTGTTAAAAGATTGAAAGGGTAACTTTTATGTGTATGCTATATTCTCGGCAATCGGTTATCGGTATCAGGAGAATATCGGATTTCGCTTTTCATTTTTTCGTTTTTTTCGTTTTTCATTTCCATTAACTGATGTTATAACTTTTAATTTTTACTTTTTTCTTAACAATCCAATCTACTCTTCGCTTGCTCTTCGCCTTTCGTCATCTCCGTTAACTAACCCGCTACTAACTAACTTAACTCGACCATATTTACCTTTCCTTTCAATCTCTTTTCACTCTCTTTTCACGCTCATCTCGCCTTGTCCAATAGTCACATTTCCCACTTCCTCTTCCCTCACCCTAATCTTTATACTATTTTTAGATCCCCTCCACCATTATGTCTGTTTTACTCTCCAAATTGTTTACGAATTTAATATGGCTGGTGGATGAAGTTCCCTTTGTTTAATAATAATTACTTTTTATACCCATATTTGTTTTGTTGTGTTTTTATTATATTGTTATTGTTATTTTCATCTTTCTCTTGGTATACATCTTCATCATCCATTGAACAATAGAAAATGCGACACGAAACTACAAAATAACCACTACAATTTGTGAAAGAAATCCCTCCCTCCCCTCCCGTATACAATACTCTCTTCATTCACTTATTAATTTTATTATATTATTCATATAAAAATATAAATAAGCTTAATGTTATGCAATCGTCTTTGCGCGGCCCCTTTCATCTCCCTTTCTCCTCCCTTTCTTCTCCTTCTCCATTCAAAAAGTTTGATTTAGTCATAATATGGAAATCACGATTTACCTTACATGATTATACCTGATACATGCAGTTAAAAGTCAAGAACCGTGCGGCTAATACCGCCTATTAACGCTTAAATTATTAACCTTTTTTTCACCTGCTTTCAAAATGCATTGGCAAATTATAATCTTTCTAATATTAATTGAAACAATACATGAAACAAAACTTGAATCAAAATCTTATAAACTAATATTATTTATTATAGAACATTCGTAGAAGCAAAAATAACCCCCCCAATCTAGCTATTCTAAGTTAAATCACCCACTAATGATAACTAATCCTATCGCCATCGGGAAATTCTTAAAGAATATCCATTGCCGTTGATTCATTCATGTATTAAATATAACCCAAAGTAACCTTCTACACGAACATCACAGGCTTCTTTGCATCTTGGACGACGCCCTTTTTGCATCCGTTCAATCCGCCTGTTTTCAAACTTTCTTAGAAATCTGCATTTAACAGGGGTTTTTGACAATCATTTTGGTCGTACAAAGCCATGTGAATAAATTGCAGATTGATAAACTGTAGATATATCTGGATATAGATTGTTTAAAAATTTTTTTTTTTCTTCAAGCAAATGCCTCCGGCGGCCGGGCTCTGCCCGGACCCGTTGTTCCTTGCTTCGCAAGGAATAATTATTCGTTAACATTATAGTGCAAAATTGTTTATTAGAAACTTAACTGACTAGCTTATCCCGCTTACCTACCCTACCTACCACCTCTTCTAACTTCCCTCTCCATTTCCTCCCAACCAACCATTTAATTTACTTACCATACCCCCACTCATACCTACCCATCTAATCCATTTATAACCTGTTGCTTCTCTGCCCTTCAAGGATTCGTGCCTGACTGCTTCTATCGACAGGCACAATTAATATCTCAATAATTGCAAACTTAACTCCTATATCATCACATACTATAAATTTAAACTTGCCATTGTTTAAATTAATAATTTCTATTATTAAAACAAACTTTAAACTTTGATTTGTGTAACCTACCGGGTAGGTGATGGTGAGATTAAATGTAACTTTGTGTTTGGTGATTGTTTATGATTGTTTAAACTTCCACTTAACCTTCAACCGCACTAAAATGATGTACACTCGCAGTACTTTTTAGAAATCGTTTTTATCTCATCTAATCCTAACACTTAACACGGATTTTTCCGGGTTTCGGATTTCTTATTACGGACTTTTACAACCATGCGTTAACGTTGGTTAAGACAATGCCATGTTTATGTATGACGAAAAGAGTTTCATGCAAATCATCAAATATATATGAGATCCACTCAAATTGAATGAAAGTTCACCATTGTTAACGCCTAAACGATTTTAATGATATCTTCGCTATTGTTACTAGAGGTGTTTTAAGGATTCGTACAGGAAAAATAAGAAACATACCACTAACCTTCTTTATAGTTACAATTCGATGAAAAATTTCCACTGTCTTTACAGAGTACCTTACTTACCGTACCTTTCCTGTTTCACATCTCTTTCCTATTTTGTTTATATTTTTCCTGGTTCTCAATCGGGTGAAAATTGTGTAGTTAACTCAAGATAACCATTAAGGGACCTGCATATGGTTAATGGGCGGCCTCTTCTAATCTATTTTAGTACCAAGCCGAGGATCCCTCTCTCATTAACGGTTATAGGGAAAGAGGATATAATAACAGCATGTAACGTTAACAGCAGTTAACAGACATACTTTCAGAGACACAAATTTTATTGATCGTCAGTTTAGAATGAACTCTCCGATTGGTGGTTAGTGGTATCGATCTGACATCTGCAGGGTTGACTGGGCTAGCCTCCGGCGGCCGGGCTCTGCCCGGACCCGTTGCTCCTCGCAAGCGAGGAGATACCAAACTTCAGTTGATTAGGGTCTAAACAAATACAGCCTAGACCTAAACACTCTAAATATATTCTATTAACGGGGATTGAACAATTTAAACAGCACTTTTAACAATAATTCTTCTGGTTTATATAAATATCTTCAAATTTATCACTCTAGAAACATTAAGGAAACAATATTTATCCATTTTTGACAACAAAATATTGTCCGGAATAGTGAAATCACAGAGATCAGTAAACAGATCTCCACGGCTATATCGGGGTAAAACTGCGATGCTGGGCATTTTATCGATCTGGTTAGACAGTAGATGTTAGTTAGTATTTTTGTCTAAGCAGTGACGTTTAACGTTCTTTAGATATCGCGATTGTATATGATCTGCGCTTAGGGTGTTGCTGGGTTGGTTGCTATGCTATGAGTTTAAATCGAGCTAGTAGTAGTCGCTAGTGGTGAAAGTTGTATGTACATCATCTTCTACACTGAGGTTTGATCATTGGCAGTCTTGTTAGCACCGGCCCCTCCTCATCTTGTGACTGTCTATAATTCGTTATATTGTTATCCATTTAAATCGTTCAAAGGTTGTTGTTACATATCCGTGTTACGATCCTCTGAAAGCGGAATGAAACTATTCCCACATAACATAGAAAAGGGTTGTTCTCAATAGAACCACCATTCTAACAACGATAGCCGGGCTCTGTTCGGGATCATTGTTGGTATGTTGCAAACTTTTAATCCGAGCGTAGCTCGGAACAACGGGTCCGGGCAGAGCCCGGCCGCCGGAGGCAAAGAGAGGAGGATAAAATTAATAAATTAGAAATAGAAAATTATATACAATTAGATGCTAGCACTGTTTACTTCGTTAAACAGTTCTTTGAGTAAGAATTCAATATCATTTGGTTGACCAGGGTCAGTTGTTTCATCAACGTACATCATTGGAAGTAACCCATTATCAATTACTGGCAGTTCCTTTATATCGTATTGAGACATATAGATGTTAGTGAATGATGATTGGCTTGGTTGATTTGTACTAGTATCGGTATTTGTTGGTGAAGGAGAGAGATTAATAGGGTGGGGAATGGATTGTGTAATCATTGATTGTGTTGATTGTGTTGATTGTGTTGATTGATGTGGTGATTGTGATATTTGTGATTGTGGTGTTTGTTGTTGTTGGTGTTGAGGGGATTGTGTTAATGAAGTATGTTGTTGTGGGAGTTGAGGGGACTGTGTTATTGAATCTATTGTTCTAGAAGTTGTAGCTGCTGCCATTAAGCATACTGCTTCATTATCACATTCCTTTTTCGGTTGCGGCATGGTTAAAGCTGCTAAAGGTGGAAATGGTGTAGCTAGTGGTAATGAAACAGGAGTTTGACGTGGTACTGACGTTGGATTTTCATTTGGTATTGGTGTAGGACTTGAAGTTGTTATTGCTGATATAGGCGCTGATATAGGTGCTGATCCAGGTGCTGATCCAGTTGATTGTAAACTATCTTGTCTCTTCTTTTTACTAGTAAATGAATCGTTTGTTATAACTTCTTTCATTATACGATGTAAAGTATCTACAGTACTACGAGAACCTCCAGCAGCTTTTATAAATTCAAGTTGTTGTGGTGAACTATGACCAAGTTTAATATTCATCCATGCTTCAACTTTCGTTAAGAATATGAATAATGTTGAACCAACATGACTTGTTTTATTTAATTCAATCCATGCTGCTTTTGTTAATTTAAATGCCTTTTCAACATCTATTTCAATATCTAATCTCATACTCCATGATATTAATCTTAATCTAATTAACGATGTTAAAGCATGAAGAGGACGAAAGTACATGAATTTTGGAAACCTACTATTCATTGTTGATAATTCTAAAAATCCATCAATAATTACTCTTGCAATTCGTTTAATTTCATCAGCAAATCTATACCATAATTGACGGAATTGTGGTTCAGTTGTATCTAACATTGCTAATCTACTTAACATACATTCATTTAATGATTGTAATAGAATATTATAACTTGACTGAATTGGTATAAAATATCTTCTATCTAACCAATCAAGACATGCTGATTTACAATCATCAAATAATGTTTCTAAACTCTTCTTGGTTTGTTCATAATGATTTAATAAACTTGAAAATGGTTCATAAGGATCTCTTAATTTGGCAATAGAAGCATTAAAAAAGAGCATCATTTTAAGAAGATAAACAATTGGTTTATCATAATCAGGACATCTTGGAAGAAGAGCTTCACAACAGCGTTCACAATGTGACATTACTTGAAGAAGGCGTTGACGAGCAGAATTAAGTGCCATACCTGCTATACAAGTACATAATGAAATATAACTTCTTGTTCTTTTAAATGCTAAATCAACTTCTTCTGGTGAACTATTAGCATCATTCAATATTCTAATATCGTCATCACTTCCTAAATCAAGTGATAAAGAAACTGCTAATGAAGTTAATAATTGAAATGGTGCTTGACGGTCATCCTTTGGACAAACAAAAACTGACATCATTATTAAAACCATTTGTAATTCTAAAGATAAATCTCTTTCAATAAATATAACTTCACTTACAACTCTTTCTAAATAAGCAGTTCTTTCAACTGCTTTTTCAGTAGTACTACAAAGAGCACTACAAGTAACAGCAGCAATAGTTAATAAAGGAGATGCTTTACTCATTTCATTAAACGGTAAGCGATCAGTTATTGGAAATGGTAAATATAATGCTAAATCAGTAACATATAATTCAAAAAAGTTTTGCAACTCATTATTTGTATAAAATCCATATTTAATTGCTAACTCAACACAATTAAATTTTGTCATTCTAACCGGTGGTAACCAAGTAGCTCTTCTAAACGATTTAGCATTTACTACATCTTGAGCAACTGTTTCATTATCAATAAATAACTGAATTGGTGGATTAACAAATGAAGATATTGTTGATAAAGCAAGTGATTCATTTTTTGCTTGTTGTTGCCTAAATTTCAATTGAACAGACATTAAAACACCTTTATCACCATTAAAATCTATAGATTTCAACATCGATATTTCTTCATTAGCATCTCGTATCCTTCTTTCTAATAAATGCATTCTTTCCACTCTTTCTTCATGAGAAATAATAGGTCTCTTCTGACTAGAACATTCTTCACAAGCATAAGAAGGAGAAGAGTTGACAGGATTTGAAGGAAGTGAAGCAGGAGAAGTAGTTGAAACCTTCAATCTCTTTCTTGGAGCACCACTAGCACCACCACCACCGGCTTTAGCATTTCCATTGGTAATTGCACAATCAGCATTGGCCTTAGTACACCTTATACAAGAAGTATCCTCAGGAGACTCATACTGACAGCGAACTTTAAACCTACGACAACGATCACAAGCTTGTTGTTTACGCCATTTCTGAGAAAAATCAACACCAGGAGTTGTAGGAGTCATTATATATAAGTATGAGTATGATCTCTTGGCGATCTAGATTTATAGTTCACAATACTAATCAATGCAGCAGATAGTGTACTATATCAACTGATAAATCTCTGAAACCGATAACAAAACAATAATAATATCTTCTTAAACTACTTCAATACACTATCCACTTCTTCTATTCTGCGCCTAAGTTCTCTTAAAAATCAAATTCTTCTCTTCAGCCAAACAAGAAATCCATTAATAATCCAATATTTCTCTCTAAAATCAACCTGCTTCAAGAAGATACAATCGGTATTCCGATGATTTTCAACTTCTACAGTATATAAAGTAAGAACAACTTAATAGCGGAAACCTTTAATAAACAAGAACAAATAAACCAGCTAATTCTCTTATCCTTTACACTTCAACAATTTCTTACTAATTTATCCGCTAACCTTCTCTTCCGCTATAAATTAATTTCTCCGTCCATCCATGCCCCCCTAACCCCATCACCCACCTCGTGCCGAGGAGCCCCCACTATGCCTCCGGCGGCCGGGCTCTGCCCGGACCCGTTGTTCCTCGCGTAGCGAGGAATGACAATTAATCATCATCATGTCATCGTACTGTTCCTCTCTCCTCCTCTCCCTTTCTCCTCGCGTAGCGAGGAACAACGGGTCCGGGCAGAGCCCGGCCGCCGGAGGTATCGTGTCGTACAGCCGCGTGTATGGATATCATAGTGGCTTGATCTGATGCTGGAAATTTCGGTTAGAGAATAGTGAAGTTATAAGAATTCAGAATGAATGTTGAGGTGAATCCTAATGAAGATACTGAGTGGAATGATATTTTAAGGGCTCATGGTGTAATTCCTGAAAGACCTCCTTCTCCAACTGCTCAACTGGAAGAAGCTCTTGAAGAAGCTGTTCAACATGCTCATGAAAATCGTTTGGAGCATAAAACTCTGGATGAATTGGATGAAATTGATGAAGATGGTCTTGAAGATGAAGAATTTGTTGAAATTTATCGACAAAAGAGAATCGCAGAAATTAAGCAACTGGCTGCTAAACAGAAATTCGGTTCTCTAGTTTATATTTCAAAACCTGATTATACTAAGGAGGTCACTGATGCTAGTAAGAATGATCAATTTGTATTTCTTCATATTGCTTATGAGGGGGTTGTTCAATCTAGGCTTTTAACTGGATTATTTACTAGAATTGCTCCTTCTTTTCCTGAATTGAAATTCGTTCAAATTGATGCTCGTCAAATTAATGAAAAATACCCTTCTGAAAACTGTCCAACTATTCTAATTTATAAAAATACTGATGTTTTTAAACAATTTATAACTCTGAATACTTTGGGTGGTAACTCGACTAATTTAAATGATATTAAGAAGTTGTTGGTTACAATTGGTGCTGTTGATGAAAATGATAGAAGAATTGAAGGTGGTATTGATGATGATGGTTCTTCTAATGATTCTGATGATTATAATGATGAGTACGATTAATTCATTCGTTTTTTTGAAAGCCATTTCTTTCGCCTCCGGCGGCCGGGCTCTGCCCGGACCTGTTGTTCCTCGCAAGCGAGGAAGAATGATCTAAGACTATGTTATATATAATAATTTATTTAATTATATCACTTCAATTTATCTATGACATATGCAACTTGATGCTCTTCGTTATTCATATCTTCAATATTATATAGATATCGACATCGCTTTCATTTCTTATTAATACTATAACTTCTTCTTTATTCGTATTCAATATATGAATACTTTCTCTCCCATTCATTTATGGTTGTGATTGAGATACTTGTGATAGTTGGTATCCTTCAACTTGATGGATTGGTGGTTGAGCTATCGCTCTCAATTGACCAGAAGCTTCACTTAAAACAGCTGGATTATGAACTGGAACAGGTACTGATTCTTCATGATTCTTCATCTTCTTCTTTAACTTTAATCTCACCTCGTAAGTAAGATTGATCACTCTCTGAAAGTTTTAAATCTACATTTGGTAACTCAGTATTTACAGAATGAAATGCTTCTTGCGTACCTTCAAAAGTATGTGGTTCCCTAACATATCCTATTACTGGGGTGACTTGTAATTTAATATTTGTACCCTTAGATGACCAGATAGCTAATCGTAAAAGACCATGTGAATGCTTGAAATGATCTATGAGTGATGTTACAGAACTATAAACTCTACCTTCACATATCAAACAAGAAATGCTGCTCATTATTACTGGGTCTAATATATTTCCTATAATATAACTAACAGTTGAATATGTTCTATGAATTATGTTACCTTTTAACCATATATTACATCTGGTAGTGATTATGGGGTTTTGGGCAATCAGTTCAAACCCCCATCCTCTTTGGTTTAATCTAATCTCTGATTTAGCTTTGAACAGAAATTCTTCTGGAAAAAGTGATCCTCCACGATGTGAATACCATTTATTCAACTGGATATTAATTGGGTTCTTATGATCCCATGTAACTTCAAGATTGACACTTAAATCTTCTGGACTGCCTTTAATTGGTAAGTTTATACCTTTTATTAATTCAATTGCACAATCTTCAAGATTATCACGATATAAGAATGCATCTTCTTCATATTGGCTTTCTAATAATTGATTACCATCAACACCAGTTGAATAAAATTCAAGTTTAATAGTAACAATTGACTTGAATTGAAATCGTTTATGTAATCCTGGAGATTCACTTGATATACAAAGTACACTGTCTTTGGATTTGCCAATATTAATATCCTCAGTTGTTTCTGTTGATCCATTGAGTGAGTATTTATACAAGATATCCAGTAAACTAAGATATGATTCTTTAGACATTACCTTACCAGGAACTGACATGGTCTAGGTTGGTGTAGAGAAAGAAGGTGATATATAATGGGGTGTAAACGAAGCCACAAATTGAATTGACAATTATCTAATAAGCTGGTTATCCAGAACCTTAAACCTTTGTCGCTAGAGCCGAAGATAAGTTATTAATTATTATTATTATTAAGTTATCATATATTAAATTAAGGAGTACATAAAGAAAACAACTGAAAAGCTATCTAAGCTACTGTCATTACTGTCTTACATGAGAATATGCACCTCCGAGATGTAACTTTGAAATTTAATTTGGAGGTGGAACTTCCACTCCTTGATATATAGTATAGTATATAATGCTAGAGCTCCCAGAACCTCAGTTCCACCTCATAAAACATTCCGGCTCAACGTTACAGATAGTAATCTACTCCCTCTTCACGATAATTACATCCGGCGGCCGGGCTTTGTACGGACCCGTTTTCTCCGCTTCACGGCGATTTCTTATCACCGGCGGTTAAGAAAATATTTATCAAATCCAAAAATAATTCCTGCCTAACCCGCAATACTCCTACTGTAAATAATTTTTTTTTTTTTTTTTTTATTTGAAACTTTTTGATCCCATACTACAACTTCATAAACACAAATACACAAATACATCATGGGTAGATATTCGGTATTAAGATATAAAACTAAAAGATATACTAGAGATTTAGATCAGATTTTACATGATGATTTAAGTAGTGATAAAGCTATTCAAAATTTAAAAGTTCAAGAGATTGATGAAACAAGACCAGGTTTAGGACAGTTTTATTGTATTCCTTGTGCTAAATATTTCGAAACTGAACATGCTAAAACTCATCATATGAGAGGAAAGGTTCATAAGAGAAGGTTGAAGGATATCAAGTTTGGTCCATATACAAAGGAGGAAGCAGATGCTGCAAGTGGATTAGATGTAGCAAAATATTTAAGAAAAGTTGAACTCCAAAAGGCTATTAAAGCAGAAGCAGTTGTAGATGAATTATTAACCATGCCAAAGAGAGAAGTTCAAGCCGAAAGTTTAGAAGAAATAGATAAAGAATTAGAAGGTATGGTTGAAGATAAGGTGGAGGAGGATGAATTCAACAGTGAAGATTTTGATAGTGAAGATTTAGAAGCTGATGTTGTTGTTGAAAAGACTACTGTTTAAGGTAGTTTAAGTTGTTATATTAGAGTGGTGATGGTATCTTGTATTGCTACGTCTCACTATTATTATCTTACACCATCACTGTCAATCTAATCTAGTATTATTACTACTTATATTTATTATTTACTATTACAATATTATATATCATTATCAATTACATGATTACTCCTCCATCTCTCCCCCATCTCTCCCCCATCTCTCCCCCCATCTCTCCCCCTTCTTCTCCACCCTCCTCCTCCTTTATACTTCTCCAAAATCTACATGCCCTGTTTGTTCAGCATGCTTTGTTGCTTCTCTCTCTCCTTTTACTACCTTCTTACATACTTTACATCTTATACTAAACCCACCAGTATCAGTATAATAATGCATTCTCTTTAATTCTTTTCCCAACACCTGTAACCCTTCAAGAACCTCCAGCCCAACTTCATCACCTCTAAAAACTGTAGTATCAAACTCTCCACTCCCTTCATCTTCTTCAAATGGACTTAAAGCAACTGTATCATAATGAATTCCGCTATAAACAACAATAATAAATAGATCCTTTCCAGGATTAAAACTATCAATTCTTCCAGTGCTAACATCTAATGAACTTATTGTAACATCAAAGTGCTTTGATAAAATATCCAATTCAATAGCTCCTCCCCAACTATTTTCCTTTAAAATCCATTTTATATAATCTTCTCTCTTTTTACCTAGAATAGCATCATTGTAATCAATTTCATTTCCTCTTATCACTTCAGCAACAATATTTCTTAATTCAAACATGGAATCTAAACTTTTCATAAATGCATAACCAACTGCTCTAAACATACAGCTGTTATCATCTTCCATAACTCTTAATCTTAAATATCCACTGTTACCAACTTTAACTGTTAATGAATCGGGATCTTTTTTAGCCTCCGGCGGCTGGGCTCTGCCCAGACCCGTTGTTGCGATCTCCGATCGCAAAGTGTCAGGATCTTTGTTATCATTTAAATTAACTACCAGTTGTTCACCATTTTTAATACCAATTGAATGTAAAGACAGCGAACGACCTTCTAATCCTAAATCAATAGCTTTAGGAGGAAATCCAGCACGAATTTCTTTAACAGAATGACCACTATTAGCCAATGATTGGATAAGATCATCAACTTTTAACTCAGCATCTGATTTATCAGCCAAAGTAACAACCTCTGATCCAGTTGGTAATCTTAATTTCAATTTCATGTTAATTGTACTGCTATTCGTATTATAAATGAACCTCCCTTCCCGATGCCATTCTCGTAACATAAAGTGGCTGGGGTACGGCGCTACGAAATAACGATGATAATGCATAATCAAAAGGATGTACAGGGTCTGGTCTAACCTGCTATACTTATCTATATTAACTACGTTTACGCCAAATAGTTTTATACTTGTTTTCTGATATTGGTGTTGTTTATATCTTGTGTTTTGAAATAATCATCTTCATCATGTACCAACGGCCTCAGTCAATACATGAGCTGGTAAGAGAAGCTAATAATTATGAATTCTATCCGACTGTTTCATTTATAAGATGGCTTCATGTTGCTAGAACGATTCTTCGAGAAGCAGATTTATATCGTAAAGAAGGTTATGCTGCTTATAGTTATTTGTTGTATTCACGATTTTCTGAGTAAGTTTTCTCCCCTTCCTTCCTCGCTTGCGAGGAACAACGGGTCCGGGCAGCGCCCGGCTGCCGGAGGCAAACTAACCACGCCATTAAGTCTTGTTATGTCAGCACTTCCCACTCACGTTGAAATTGAAAGATATAGAAAGCAGTTAAGCAAAATTATACATGCAGAAATGCCAATGGTTTTGGAACATATGGAACAGCTTAAAGGTATTATTGAACAGGAAATAGCTGCTTATGATAAATATGAAAGAGAAAGAAAAGCTCAAGAAGAAGCAGCCCTTAAGAAACTTAGAGAGAAACAAGACATTTTATTAAGAAATTCAGTTGTTTCTCAAAAACGTTCAACTTCTTCATCTTCTTCTACTCAACAATTAGCACCACTTGATGATGATAAATCGTTTTTAGAAACGTTATCCACTTTGCAAAGATTGAAAGCTAATAATAACAATGATTCTTCTTCATTTACAACTCGTAATTCTCCTATTTCATATCCTTCAATCCCAGAGAGAACCATTTCTTTAGATTACAATCCTATTATGCCTGGTGGGTTTCCTTCATCTCCTCCACCAATTCCTCCAAAAGATTATCCACCTAATGAACTTAAACAAATTGCATCTACTACTACTACTAGTACTACTACTGCTAATAGTAAGATAGAACATAAAAATAAATATTCAACTGAAGGAGGAATCCCACTCAGAACTACCTTTTTACCTCGCGGGTTACGATCAAAATTCTTAGAAATTGCAAGAGATAACACTCGACGTAATCTTGAAACTTGTGGAATTCTCTGTGGAAAACTTAGTCGTAATGCATTTTTCATTAATTATCTTGTAATTCCTCATCAAGAATCAACATCTGATACCTGTTCAACTACTAATGAAGAAGTTCTTTTCGAATTCATTGATCAAAATGAACTCTTCATCCTCGGTTGGATTCATACTCATCCAACTCAAACATGTTTCTTATCATCAGTGGATCTTCATACCCAAAATTCATATCAAATAATGTTGCCAGAAGCAGTAGCAATCGTTTGTGCTCCTCAACATGAACCATCTTATGGAGTCTTCCGCTTAACCGATCCACCTGGTATTGACATTATCAAAAAATGTCGTCTTTCCTCAACATTCCACCCTCATCGTGAAGATAATCTCTATAAAACTGCATACGACCCGGGTCACATTCATATCCGTGATGACCTTCCATTTAAAACCAAAGATTTACGTTCCATGTAAATACATCCCTATTTATTTCACCCCCCTTCCCCCTCCTCCCCTCAATGCCTCCGGCGGCCGGGCTCTGCCCGGACCCGTTGTTCCTCGCTTCGCGAGGAATATCAATAGAGAATACATTTATAACTAATTAAGTATATTCAACTTCATGATGAGTATTAGAGAACGGTCTTTCGTACTACATGAACAATTACAATCCGTTTATCGTCAGTTATAGTATTATTATTAAAAAATTAAGTGTATTACTTATGGAATATACAATTTGAGATGATAGTAGCAAAACTGCGCTATACCTAACCTTTAACCTATAAGCACCATCTAGAAATCCAACTAGTTTCCCCCTTTCAAAACATTTCTTTCTTAGTATATTTTCACAAGATCATATTAAGGACATCCTTTAAAATCAAAAATGTTGCTCATACTTCTAAGCCAGTAGATATTCCCATAAAGAAAGCAAGCAATAATATGATCATATCCTGCCCATGTCGGTGGAAGGTGGAACCATCCTATAGTATTAGCAGGGTACATCTTACGGAGCGAGACATATTCTTCGCTTGGACGAACAATCAGTTCATTTAAGTTAAAAAGATAGTAAATAATAGAGAGGGGAGCATATTGTTTGGAAGAAGAATTGTTGATCTCAACATTATAATATCTGTTGTATTTTGTATTAGGAAATGTATGCAGTTTTAACAATTCCTCGCGTAGCGAGGAACAACGGGTCCGGGCAGAGCCCGGCCGCCGGAGGCAGTGGGGAGAGCGGGGGGAAGAGGGATGTTTTACAGAGGATATAATTTATAAATTGTCCACCCATCCAAGAGATGAGAGTTCTTTACGGATTGGACCTTCGGTAGTTATTTTTTGAATTTGTGTATCTTCAAGTTTATCACCATTAATTTGTCTTTGCTTAAGATCTTGAATTGCTCTTAATTTTTTTAATAAAGAACGAATTTTCTTATCTTCAGGAGTTGAACCAGTTGGGCCAAGTGATGATGATGGTGAAGGCTGTGGCGCAGGAGATGGTGTTGATTCTCTATTTGGTGTAGAATTTCCATTAACAGTTGTTGTTGTTTCTTCATCTTTTGCTTTCTTAGCTGCTTCTCTTTTCTTCTTATTTTTTGCTGCAGATTTTGATAAAACTTCAGTTGGAGTGGTTGATTGTTTATTTCCTGCTCCGGGGATTGATGATGATGCTCCTGGAACTGGAGAAGTTCCATCTCTTGCTAATGCTCTTTGAAATAATGGAGTGGGTGCTGCTGAACCTCCTCCTCTTGCATGTGGTGGTCTATATGCACCGGCTGGTTTATTAGCTACTGGTGCTTTAACAGTAACTAGATTGCTTACTGATGAATGGGGAGTTGGTGATGGTGATAATGAAGATCTTAATGGATATAAATTTGGTTCTTGTGGTCTCCAGGATACAGAAAATAATTCATCATAATCAATTGCATAGATTAATTTACCAGAAAAATGCCAAAGTCGAATACCATTATCAACACGAAGTCGTGGAGAAGTTGTTGCAGTCAATAAATATCGACCATCTGGACTCCATTCACATGCAGAAGTATTTGCTGCTTCAATAGTTGCTACTTTTGTAAACTGTTTTTGACGGTCATAAATATCAATTGTTCCTTGTAAATTACCAAATCCTGCTACAAGAATGAATCTTGCATGTGGAGAAAACATTAAAGTATTTCGTGGTGCAACTGGTAATGAATGAATCATATTACCTCTAGCATCAAATATAGTTGTCTTTGCTGGCATATATCCATAAACAACACCAAATTCTCTTGAATTAGGTGACCAAGCAAAATCATGAATTGTTCCTTCTTTATCTAAAGTGATTCGAGAATCATAAGATCCAGCTATACCTAAAAGATAAAGATTTGTTTCTCCATAATATGATTTACCAGATTGATCAACATCGGTTGAAGCCAATACTAATAATGCAGTACCCAATTTATTCCATTTCATTTGGACTTTATCTGCTTTAAAGAAAGTTTTTTGACTAACTGGTTGGTTGAAATTAGGAATATTATAAACCCTTACACTAGCAGGTTTACCAGACTTCTCTGGAACAAAAACAGCAACTGAATAATTCTGACCAGGACTTAAAGAAAATTCTTGTACTCCTTCAACTGATAATTTTGACCAAGGATTATGCATATTTGTTGATTCATAAAAATGTATTAAATTATTACTAACTAATCTTGCACAATATTTTTCATCATAACTATACTGTAAAGACCAACCCCCTTGAGTTTTTTGAACAAAAGATTCTAAATGTTCGCCAGTAGAACTATTCCATACTTTTAAATTAGGACCGAAATTACCAGACTTCTCCTCCTTCTTTGGTCTTTCCCAAGTTAAACAATAATTTCCCTTTGGAGAAAACCCAACATCAATAGCATCTTGAACGTTCAATTCACTAACAATTGAACCATTATCAGGATTTATGATTCTAACACAAGAAGGAATAGCATAAGCTAATCTTGAACCATCTCTTGAATAGACAGTTGTTCTTACTGTAGTACCTACTGGAGGTTCAAATCCTTCAACTTTAGTAAAATCTGGAGCTCCTGTGGATAAACCAACTGTTTTTGGTAATCGACCTTTTGTTTGGTTAGGATTGTGCCTCCGGCGGCCGGGCGCTGCCCGGACCCGTTGTTCCTCGCTGAAGCGAGGAAGAGTGTGGGGGAGGAGGTGGTGGACTTACTGAAATATTGTGTAACTACCATCTTCGTATGCGTTTCGTATTGTATCGATTACTCGATTATGTATGATTTTAATAGTCAATGAATCAAAGATCAATCTCGATCCTATCCTTCTTCTTCCTTCTCTATTGTGATGATGATGGAGGGGGTATGCGTGGTGAAAAAATCCTAACTTAAATCGATGTGCACTTTGAATAAGGGTAAGGAAATTGATTTAAGCAAAGCCACAAAATATGTGGCATGAGCCTTACAATCTCTGATACAGGGGAAGGAACAACAGGTCCGGGCAGAGCCCGGCCGCCGGAGGCAAAGTGGGTAGATAAAAATGCAAATATTTTTGGATTCATAAAGAGGGAGTTAGTTCATGTAGCACATTCACTAACAATATAAAATAATAAGTAAGCATTAGATGATAGAACATGAGAAGTATTAACTTTAGTTACCATTGCATCATCGAAATGGAACCACTAGATAAGGGGTGGTTAGTATTGTGCCTCCGGCGGTCGGGCGCGTTGCTCCTCGCTACGCGAGGAAGGGTACTTACGCTTCCGTAACGGTTTTTCATCATACAAGTGTAATGCCCAGTGTTAATGCTTCCTTGGTGACATACTACGCCGAATAGTTCGTAGGAGAGGGTGATATCTTTATCTTCAGAGCTGGTGTATTTATGCATATCTAGAAACAGAGGAAACTCGACTCGAGTTTCAATCTTTGCTGACATTCTTGAATGTTCAAATCGCTAATCGTTCGTTAGTTATTAAGCTCGCAAAGCGAGCACAACGGGTCCGGGCAGAGCCCGGCCGCCGGAGGCAAAAGATCCGTTACCTTTAATTGAATAGATAAAACAGTCGGTAATCGCTTAACAAAAAGCTGCTTATCAACTATTCTTCTTGTATCACATCTACTACAATAATAGGTTGAATCAAGTTTCTCTGAACCAGTGAATCGATCAAGACAGTCGTTTAATGTGATGGTTTTTTTGGATTTCTTTGGCAATGCTTTAATTTCTAATGAAAGATCCATCATCGGATCGATTGTTGCAGTAATATTCCCACAAGTTTGACATTTAATTCTACTTTCAAGTTGTCCGTAGAATGTACGATGAGAAATACAATCACATGTATCATCATTGAATGGAGTTGGTGGTGGAGATGCTTGTTGATATTTCTTTGTTACTTGTTCAAATACTCTTCCTTGAAAATGGGTTTTATGGAATTCATCTAGAATAAATTGTAGAAATTCATGTGCATCTTGTTCTGATGCACCAGCTAAAGATTTCTTAAGATTAAAAGATGCAGTAAGGATATTTGTCATACCAAATCCTTGAATAGTATTGTTGGCGAAAAAATCAATAAATACTTTATCTACACAGCATGCAAGACAGTTTGGTTGTTCACATTCATCACTATCATGACCTCTTGCAAGGAAGAAATTCCTTACCAAAGGATTATGAATAAGAGATTGAAGAATAACAGACATGAAACAAGTGGCACCCATGTTGTAGAATCCTTTTAAACCAGTTGTTGCTTGATATGATGGAGTTACCGATTGAGTAGGAGGAGGTTTTTCATTTTGTACATCATTGCCATTACCATTACTATTACCATTTCTTCTATCATCCGCCTCCTCCTCTTCATCAACTACAGAATTTAATTCCCCAAGAATAACACTGGATGTTTCACTTAAACTACCAAATACTTTGTTAATCTTCTTCACTCTAACATTTTCAAAATCATCATCATAAACATAATCAAAACATGCAAAACAAAATAAATAACCATCTCTAGTAGATAAATCAACTCCTAACTTATGTAAAGGTTTATGAAACCGTTCATCTCGGATATGATTTATACAACCAATATGAGAACATTCAAGACATAAAAAATTATCAGTTTTCTTACAAGTAAAGCATTTTGGATAAAACTCAATCCTAGATTTCTTCCTTGGAGGAATAAAATTATCAGAATCAATACTACCACCGCCACATGATAAAGCAGCTCTTATTGCTAATTCATAAGATCTTAGAATAACTGATCTTTTAGATTTCAAAGCATCTCTTGTATGAGAACAACCAGATTTACCAGGAGTAATAGGAATTGATTTCAACGCAGAATTAGCCTTTGATTGTTTTAAAGATGCAAGTTTTGTCATTATAAATATGGGTGAATGAAGAGAAAAAAAAGTTAATAAAAGTTTAGCCCAAAATAAACTTTTATTTTAAGTATATGATGTTAACGGATAAACGTGAGACAGAATCAGCGTCTCGAGATGGGTTTTCAAAGGAGTTCCTGAGATAAAAAATGAATAATGAAAAAGAGAAAATCCCTATACTTACCAAATGGATTCAAACAACCTATAAAAAGAATCCAAAAGGACTTCTAATGTAAATAAATAACCAAAATACTAACCAACTCTTCCCTCATATAATAATAGCAGTTGATTTTCAAACCTGCATATACAGCCGTATTATCCTTATCAATCTCTCTACGATCGGTAGATCAGGCCGCGGTGACCCCCCCACTGCCTCCGGCGGCCGGGCTCTGCCCGGACCCGTAGTTCCTCGCTACGCGAGGAATAACAAGGGGGGAATAAGAAGTTAGATTATAATTCATCTCTTCTTCTTCGTCTATTAACCAAGGGTATATATATATCCTTAATGGTATTTCAACAGGCGTACGTACGTACTAGCGAATAATATACGCGAGGAACAACGGGTCCGGGCAGAGCCCGGCCGCCGGAGGCAGTGGGGGGGAGTAGTAATTCTAAATATAATATATTTCCTATATGCCATATAATCCAAATACATTGTTTTAATAAATTTCACAATAATATAATAATATAATAATTTGATGAGAGAGATGAGGAGGAGGGGGAGATGGAGAATTGTTTGTTTTGTTTTGTAAAAATACAAGTTACTCTATAAAGTTTTTTTCTTATGGTTTGGTTGTATAGTTAGCTAATGTTGGAGTAACAGTAATTGCTGATGCTAAACCTCCTGGACCAGTATCATTGTTATTTTGTCCAGTTGGTTGGAATAATCCATCAGCAAATGATGGTAAATCTTTAGTAATACTAGAGATTTTAATGGATTTACCAGCTACTGCAGGTGCAATGATTAAGATGAGGAAGAGAAGGAATAAACCAAAGTAAAGAGTGGCATATTTACGTACCATACGTTTACGAAGTTTATTTTGTTTGAGAGAAAAGATTGGTGGACGAATTTGTCTACTTGGTCTTAACCAGAAAAGCATCATTGAATGCCATTTATCAACCATTGGAATGAAAAGAACTGGAAGTTGGACGAAAAGGAGGAAATGTCCCAAGAGGAAATCTCCACCAAACATCATTTGTTCAACAACCTTACAAACAAATTCTCTTGATGGTTGAGTAAAAGCCATCCATCCAAGACCTGCGGAATACCATTTACCAGACCACCATGCTCTATTTGCTTGATCATGTTTGAATTCTCTTGTTAATACAAGTGCTACTAATAGTTTTAAGAAGAATCTTTGGATAGCAATAGATGCAATCATACCAAGTAAAGCAGATTTGAAAACAAATCCTTGTAAAAACCACATAACTTCAAAGAATACAACTTGAATGATAACAGCAATACCATGAGCAACACCAGCCATAACAGTGGATGTTTTCTTACAACAAAGACCTAAGATTGGTCCCATACAACAAGACATAAAGAAGAGAACCATTAAAGCACCGGCATTAATAACAATTGGTCCAAATGTAACAATAGCTAATCTAAGAACAGAGTTAACTGGTTGAACCTTATGAACACCATTTTGAGCATTAATAAATGTATATGGAACAAAACAAGCAGCAGCAACAAACAATGGAATAATGAATTCAGTAAAGATCAAGTTACCAAAACCTGCTCTTGCAACATCTCCAGCAGCCTTTTCAGAAGGATCTCCAAGCACCTTACGTTTGAATCCAGTAATTCTTGTTCTACTAAGACGGACATAACCAATCCAACTATTTCTATGCCACTTGGTATTACCACGTGATAACCATCTAATGAAATCACGATAATCAATAAAGAAATCGGTCCAAGCAAATTGATGAGGATTGAAAATGAATGGAGAAATACACATTGCAGTAAGAGTAATCCAAAACCATAATAACGCTGGTTGCCACATGGCAAGAGTACCAAATAATAACATCATCATTGCTCTAGCACCAAGGTAAATACTATCACCAGCAAATCGAGAATATAATACAGAAAATGGAATACGAGCAGTTGCAACACCACGTCCAGTAGCAATATAACGAGCACCACCAAATGCTAAATCACTTAACAATGCATTTGCATAAATTTGACAAACAAATACTTCAAAAAATGGTGATAAAGATGCAAAATGTTTAGCAAATCTTGTTGCTGCTCTCCATAATCCCTTTTCAGTTAATTCTTGTACAACTAATGGAATAAATGCAATGAAAAATACAATGAAAATAGATAAAATACATCTTTGCATCCATCCAATAACTGGTTCCAACATATAACAACCAATTGGTTTTTGAACATCAGTAATTGGCTTATTCTTATCATACATACAAACAATTGATTCATGAACAAGTGCACCAATATTAAGAAGACAAAGCATAAAGAGTTGAACAGAAACAATAATAAACAAATTATTTACATGGAAACCAGGATGAGCGTAGAAGAATGATAAAAATCTATCTAATGGTAATTGAGTTCCAAGATAATAGTATTCACGTGACAAAATTTGTTCACCCATACCAGTACCAATTTTAGTAGTGAAATTAAGAATTGATCCAAACCCTAAATCTCTACCTTTACCACATTGATAATATTCACAATGCTTTATTCTACCACCACGGAGAAGAGCATTCATACCAGCATAAATATCTTCATTTAAATGTAAACCTTTTTGAGCTTTTGATACACCACCACGAGTAGTCATAAATACACCATTTAAGAAATCAGGATGTCCATAATGAAGTTTACCACCAATTTGGGCTAAAGTACGAGCAAATAATGTACCAAAAGTTTGTTCTTTACCAGCAGCAACATCACCAAGAATACCATAATTTTCAGAAAAGATATATTCTCTTGCACCAAGAATAGCAACTGGGTATTGATTATCAGTAGATGGTAAACCAGGAGTATAAGGATTAACTGGTTCAACATTAAGTTCTTCAAATTCAGCTAAAACAGATCTAATCTTAAGACATTCTTCAAGATAATTATCTTGATTTGCATCAACCAATTGAATATATTCACCACGATAGAAAATAATTGCATGATTTTGATTATCAGATTTACCATCACCAAGAATTGGATTACCAGATAATTGAATTCTAAATTTAGGACGTCTTCTACCATTTTCCATAATCTCACAATGACCATCGATAAGAGCAGAATAAAGTCTTGGTTCTTCACCTTCATTTACTGGAGGTTCTTCATCAAGATAAGCAATTTGTAAATCTGGATAAGCACGTAAGAGAAATTCAGTATTTTCCATTTCTTCTGGACGGAATTTAGTTAATCTTTGCATTGAAACAACAAATTTGAATTTTCTTCTTGCCATTCTTTCTAATTCACGTTCAAGTTTTTCAGAATTACCACCAAACATTTGAACAACTTCAGGATTTTCAACTCTATAGAGGAGTTTAATAGCACGAGAATAATTCATAAAACCAGAAACAGTACGGTAAAGAGTTTGAGATCTTAAAGATGCCCAAATACGAGTACGAAGAGTGTACTCTGGAGCAGCCGATTTGAATCCAATACAGTAAAATGGTAAATCATCAATTTTACTCTTTACAGTATCTTTATCATCTTCCTTTTCAAAATTTTCATTTGAATCATTGTTATAACTTGTTTCTTCCGCTAAAATCTTTGTATCTTTAACAAAACAATCCCATTCAACTGGATGTAATTGTTTAAGATATTCAAGGAGGGTAACTCTAGTATATTGATCATCTTCACGAATAATTTCTCTTAATGAAAGTAAAATCTTTTCTGAATAATGAGGAACTAATACAGTAAAAGTTGGCATATTATCAACAGGTAATGGTTCAGGAATAGGAGTAGATAAAGATTGAGCAAAAAATGAAATTCTACGTTCTGCTTCACTATTTTTTGGGAAGAATTCTGAATCTAATGAATTATCATCTTGAGAAACAAAAAATGTTGGAGCACGTAATGTTCTTTTTCCTTCAACTTCACTTGGTACTTGATGATAAAGTAATTTTTGGACATGATCAATTGCTAATAAATGTTCTCTATACATTGAAATGACAATAGCATTCCAAATTTGTGAAATCAAAACTTTAGGTTTATATTTAATTTCCATATCAGTTGTTGCTAAAATTTTTGAATAAATACGTTTTGGTAAACGGGTAAAGATATTTCTCCATGGAGTCCAAATAGAAATACCCAAATAGAAAGATCTTGCTACTGAAAAGATAGTATTACAAATAATATACCAAAGATAAGTATCTAAAAAGAATAATACTAAATCAGTTAAATACATTAATCCAAGAGTGATTCTTGCTTGTTGTCTACATAAAGTACTACCAAAATAAGTTTCACCAACACATCTTGACATGGTCATGATTGATAAATCTCTAATTGGATCTCTAATTGAAAGAGTTAAAAAGAAGTAAGATTCAACAAATTTAGCAGTAAATACAGTAACCCATAAACCATAACTCATCCACATATCATTACCTTTAAGTTTTGGAAATGAAGCAGTAAAAGTTTGTGAAGCAACATAACGACGAGTTTTCTTATTCAAATAAGAACCAAATAACCCACCTAATGGCATGATTGAAAAGAAGAGAAAAGTAACAACAGCAATAAAGAATTGAACAATAGCAACAATTAAAGCACTTCTACTTTTAGTATCAATTCCAATATAACCAAGAACATAAATAGCAGGAGCAAGATTAACAATGAAAATTAAAATTAAAAACATCAATCTTCTAGTTAAATGTTGAGCACCAGCCCAATTTCTTGGAACAAAAGCCCATTCAGCAAGAGTAGCAATGATTTGAATTAAACTAGCAACAACCCCACCTAAACCCATAGCAGACCAACGAGTTTGGGCAAGTGGAGAATTATCCAATAATTGAGAATAAGATTTAGTATACAAAGTAGGAGAATTAAATGAAGTATAAAACCAAAACATGGTGACATGAATAACCCAAATACGATTAAAATTAACTGCAAAATGAAACCAAGATCTTGTTTCTTTATAAGTTTTGAAAAAGACATTTTTCCAAGCAACTTCACCTAATTTCATAAATCTATCAGCAGATGGAATATCAACTAATCTAGCACCATCTTCAAATACAATTCTTTCAATACCTTCTGGATACCAAAACAATTGATTAATATCATCATAACCAATAACCTTTTGATGATCCTTTTCCCTTTTAACATACTTTCCATCAAGAATTTCGTACCCTTGATCTCTCATATATCTATAAAGAGGAGTAATGATACGATTTAAATAATCACCTTCAGGAACTGGTTCACGTCTATTTTGACATTCTGGAGAAAGAAAATAATCATCAGCACATTTGAAAATAAAACATAAACATTCAGGAACAAATCTAACTTGATTAGCTTCACCCCAACATAAAAGATAAAGAGAAATTTGTCGAACACGTTCATGTTGAGACATTTGATTCATTTTGGTTTTCCATCTGTATTCAGCAGCTTCAAGAGAATTATCCCCTTCCAATTCTTCCAAAGTCTTTTGTGGATCAGCATTAGGATCTCTAGCAGCTTTGCTCTTCTTCCTTGCCTTACGAACCTTTCTGCTAGTCTTTCCCAACTTCATATTTCTAAACCCAATTTCATCATCCAAATCAAGTTGAGCAGCAAAATACCATTTCTTATAATTAGCACCATCGCCACCAATATAATCAGCATGTAAAGATAATAAAGCTTGGTTAGGTGTCATACGACTCGCCCGCGAGTCCAATAATGTCAATAAATGATCATACATGTTTCGCATTGAATCTCTTTGGAAACCAAATTTATTAGTTAAATCAATGAAAATATCTTCAATTTCTTCTTTACTAAGAGGAGCTTGATTATCAGCAGTCCAAGCAGGATAAGGTTCCCTTGAACGTTGGGCCATATCAGACATACCATTACCATAATCCAACCCATAGATAGGAGTTGAAGCACCTGAAGAACGATTGCCATTAAAGCTCATTTGAGAACTAACTGCTCTTTGATCATAAGGAGTAGCAGGAGAATCTTGATATTCTTGAGGATAATAATTAGCATTAGTTCTTGGATCAACTGGTTGGTTGCCTTGACGATAATAATCCATTTCAGGGCCTCTTGAAAAGTCACTAAAAGTTTCTGAACCTTCATCAGAAATACCGCGATGGTTATCAACATGTTGATAACCACCATTATTAGCCATTGAAGAAGCATACGGATTTACTGGACCTGCTGCATAAGCATCTTCTGGATAACCATCATCAACATATTGTTCATGAGGATTGTAATGACCCTGAGCTTGTTGATCATAATAACCTTGTTGATCATAATAGCCGTCACCAGCTTGTTGTTGATGATGCTGTTGTTCATAACCTTGATACTGATTGGATTCCTGAGAATAATCATCTGCATAATAAGAATCATGATTACCTGCACCACCTTCACCTTCCATTGAATAATTATGAGACATCTACGAAGGAACGTTAGTAACGCGAGATCCCCCCATTGCCTCCGGCGGCCGGGGCGCTGCCCCGGACCCCGTTGTTCCTCGCTACGCGAGGAAGGGAAAAAAAACTTACAATGAATGTTCAAAACTAGAAAACGAACCGAAAAATGAACGAACTGAGCAACGTCAATCAATCAATAATAATAATAATCTACAACCACTCCGTTAGTACTTGCCCATTAACATTCCTCGCGTAGCGAGGAACAACGGGGTCCGGGGCAGCGCCCCGGCCGCCGGAGGCAACGAGGGCATCTCCACTTACTTAATAAAAAAAGATGCTCGAAAAATGGATGATGTCAAGAGGTTTCTGTAATGTCTAATAATGTTAGCATGGAGGAGAGGGAGGAGAATAGCGTGAGACGCGACTTACAATATTGTTGTTCTTAATAAATGCAATAGAATAATTTAAAATGAGAAAATGAAAGCTGGAAATTAATAACGAAACGAAAGTTGATTTAGTTTATTTATAGTGGCTGAGTGTAATGATATTTTAAAACATTCACAATAACCCCTTCTTTTTAACTAACTTCCTTCCTTTACTTATTAATAAAAAACGATTGTAAAAAATTCTTTCAAAAATTCTTTGAAGGAATTAATTGATTGAATAGTTAAGAAAGTTTAAAAGGAAGAAAAAAAAAATTCAATTGAAGAAACAACGAAGCAATGAGAGAGACCCAAAATTGTGAAGACGGATAGGGTGCAGTAGGTACGGCGGATTAACGAAAAAAAAATTGTTGCGGAAAAAGAAACGGTCAACCTGATGCACAAGAGCAGGTGAAGATGAGAAGGTTAATGCTAATAGATAGTGCGAGAAATGAGGAGGCAGGAGGGGGGAGAAGGGAGAGAGAGGGAGTGGGAGAGAGTGGAGTGGATTGCGTGGTGAGGGAGTGGTTGCGCGGTGCTTGGTGTTTTGTGTTGGTGTGTGGTAGGTGCGTGGAATGTACGTGATTATAATAACGTTATATTTAAAAGTTACCCAAGTTACATAATGTAAAGTTAGAAAAGCCGGTCGGCTTTAGGATTGTTACGATGGGAGGTTGATAGGATGATAGGATGATAGGATGATAGAAGGAAAAACGCGTTAATGTTACGCACAGACAAATGGTAAATTGCATGATTATATGTGAGGTAAGGCGTAGAGAGGGAGGGAGGATATAACATTAAGTTATAAGTGGATATTTATCTATAGATAAAGTAGATAATTATATATAGTTTATTATAATAGATAGATTAAATTGTAGATTAGTTTAATTTCGTTTGTTCGCTTCTACCAGACTACTCTAACCGTCTTTACCTCCTTCATCACTTTTCCTTCCTCCCTTTCTCCCCTTCCCTCTCCCGCTCCCTCCCCTCCCTTCACCTTATCAACGTAGGTACACTCGTGTTTTGTTACATCATATCAAGTTAGTCCTTCTATCACATAGCAATTTAACTACTAACCCCCCGTTTAATCCTCATTTTGGTTAAATTCTTCTTCCTTTCACTGTTACTGCTACGCGTTGTTACCGTTTTCCTCTATTGCCCTGTTACTCTGTTGCTCTAATTCCTATTTAACCTTTTATACCCTTTTGGTTTGTTGATAAATTTAGCACTAGGGTAAGGCAAACGTAACTATAAAATTAAGGTTAGGGATTTAACCTTTAGCGCTAACCAGGTAAGGAGGTGGTTAATTAGCGTTAGTAAGCGCTAGCGTACGTCAAACGTTATAGTCAAATATAGAAACGCGATAAGAGGATGACGAGGAGGAGGAGGAGGAGGAAGGGAGGGAGATTTGTTTGTTCTTTTCGCTTTCAGATTAAGAAACTAAAGAAAAGTATTTCTTTTCATTTTTATTACTATAAATCTTGTATATCTTATATCTTATATCTTATATCTTATATCTTATATCTTATATCTTATATCTTATATCTTATATCTTATATCTTATATCTTATATCTTATATATATTTCTTCTCTTTTCTCTTCTTCTCCTTCTCCTTCTCCTTCCTCTCCTCCCCTCTCCTCTCCTTTCTCCTTTCTCCCTCTCCTAATGCACCTTAACACGCGTCGATGCAGCTTTGTTTTCTCCTTTGGGAGTTTAAATTAAGGCGAAACATCTAACGCGAATGTAAATAAGCATAGGAATTTGTTAATTATTAATTAACAAAAAAAACCGGTTCGCTCGGAGAACCCCCCTTATCTTTGCTCGATCTTAATTGTTTCACCACACCCTTCTTTGTTTGGCATACTTATGCTTATCTGACAAGTAAAGCTAACAAAAGATAAGAAACTACACTAACACCAAATAAGCTTTTGCTTTTGCTTTGTTAGATGAAGATTATTTACTGACCCACACACTTTTTTCTATTCAATCTAGAAGCTAAGTTGTATAACGTTGTTATAGATAAAATTAAATCATGTTAGAGATGTGCGAACCAACAGCAGATTACAGAGTGGATAATTAATTTACAGCCGTACATAATTAAGGTTAAGCATTTTTATTTTTAGAACATTCTGAAAAAATTTTTAATGCACAATCGGGAAATGTTGAATTCCGTTTTAAGGAAGAAATTTTCCGATTCTAGAAGGATAAAGTGTAACGTTACAAATGTGGCAGCCGGCGGAGGGAGGAAGGAGGAAGATACAGTACAGAAGGTTAGAAGGTAAGATGAGCTCAGATCATGAATAGGAGGAGATGTAGCGAGATGACAGTTAAGCTATTAATGTTAAGTTAGCTAAGATTTAGATTTATATTAGATTTATACTAACGCTAGTGTTAAACATGTAGATTAAGTAGCAAGTAAAGTACAACGGTTATTTAGCGTACTATTTTTAGCACCAAGTTAAGTTATATGAACTTAGGCTTCTACGCATTAGTCAAACAAAGGTCGTTTAAAGGAGGAGAAGTAACAGCCAATGTCAGTATAACTAGATTATATTATGCGAGTTTAAGCAGGGACGGAGGAGAGAGATGAAATTTGAGGCATTGATATGACGTCCTTAGGGGAGAGTTAACATGAAATAACAGCATGAAGATGCATAGAAGGTTAGTGAGGATTAAATGAAGTGTCATTAGTTGAATCAGACCTTAGCGTCCACTCGTATTAGTAGAAGCCTAGCATCGGTACGATTATTAACATTAGTTAATAAAGGATATAAATAAATATATATAAATATAGAAAGGAGAAGATGGTTATATATAGAGCTGGCCGTGTAAACAGATCTGCTGGCTATGCATGCCAAGCTTTAATAGATGGCAGAGCCCGTTGAAATATATAAAGTTAAGAGACGATAAGAGAGGGGAAACGAGCAGAAATAGAAAGAATGCGTATGTACGGAGGATAATAAAGATGATTTTAACTCGCCTATACCCACACTATTTCCTCGCTTTGCGAGGAACAACGGGTCCGGGCAGAGCCCGGCCGCCGGAGGCAAAGAGAGGGAGCACACCGAGACAAACGGCGGCGCAGTGACGTTATTTAGTTAGTTAGGATTAATTAAGGAGATGAACTAAGTATTTCAATTACTTAATTGAGTAATTGATAGTAAAAGCTGAGCCGTGCATTTAGGAGTAGGAGTGGGGGGGAGGAGGTCGGTTAAGCCCCTTAAGTTAGATTTGACAGGCCGGCCGGTTAGGGTGGGTGTGTGTGTGTGAGGGAGGGAGGGAGAGAGGGAAAAGAGAAAAGGGAAAAGCGGGAGGTAAAAGCGCTGTGCATCGAGGTTCGACAGTTATAAATAAAAACATTGCCATAGCCAGTTAGGAATAATAATAATTCAGGAGAAGAATAAATAACACATTTTTTTTTTTTGCTTCATAACATTCTCTTTTTTTCCATTTAAATAGTTTATTTTTCATTATTTTTTTATAAACAGAAAATTTAATTAAGAAGAAGAAGCAGAAAATAAAATTTAAACTTTGATATTTTGTTAATTGATATTTTGGGATTTTTTTTTTCTCAGTTATTATTTATATTTCATTTCCTTCGTTAGAATAGTTATTATTATTGTTGTTTACTTTTGAAACTTCTTTTATAGATTTATTATAGATTATTCCAAAACAAAGATGAAATTCTCAACCATTGCTAGTGCTTTTTTCACTTCTCTTCTTGTTTCATCAGTCAAGGCAGATGATTCACTTCCTCCTATTGAAATTGTTGGTAATAAATTCTTTTATTCAAATAATGGATCTCAATTTTATATCCGTGGTATTGCATATCAGTCAGATGTTGCCAATGAAACTGCTCAACAATCATTTTCTGATCCATTAGCTGATGGTGCTAGTTGTAAACGTGATTTACCATATCTTCAAAAAGTTCAAACCAATGTTCTTCGTGTTTACGCTTTAAACACTTCTCTTGATCATACTGAATGTATGAATTTATTCTCCGATGCCGGAATTTATATCATTGCTGATTTATCCGAACCAGGTCTTTCAGTTGATCGTGATGATCCAAAATGGAGCGTTGACCTTTACAACCGTTATACCTCTGTTATTGATGATTTCCATAATTACACCAATGTTTTAGGATTCTTTGCCGGTAATGAAGTTACTAATAACAATACCAATACTGATGCTTCTCCATTTGTTAAAGCTGCTATTCGTGATATGAAGAGTTATATGAAGGATAATAATTATAGACAAATTCCTGTTGGATATTCATCAAATGACGATGCTGATACAAGATTACCAATGGCCGAATTCTTTGCATGTGGTGATGATAGTGAACGTGCTGATTTCTATGGTATTAACATGTATGAATGGTGTGGTAATTCCAACTTTGTCGAATCTGGTTATCAAGCACGTACTGAAGAATTTGAAGGATTAAATATTCCATTATTCTTTTCTGAATACGGATGTAATCAAGTTCAACCAAGAAAATTCACTGAAGTTGCAACCATTTATTCTGATAATATGACTGATGTTTGGTCTGGTGGTATTGTTTATATGTATTATCAAGAAGCCAATGATTATGGACTTGTATCTATTGTTAACGATGCCGTTTCTACTTTACCAGATTTCAATTTCTTATCTAGTGAAATTGCCGCTGTTACTCCAACCATTGGTAATTCTGCTTCTATTAAAATCAACTCTACTCAAGTAGCATGTCCAGCTTCAACTGGTACTGCCTGGAGAGCAACACCAAAACTTCCACCAACTCCAAATGCCGGTATTTGTGAATGTGTTTCACCAGCAATGGGATGTGTTGTTGATTCTTCTGTTGATGAAGAAGACTATAGCAAACTCTTTAGTTATCTCTGTGGACAAGTAAGCTGTGATGGTATTTCCGGTAATGGTACTAGTGGAGAATATGGTGCTTTCTCATTCTGTGATGCTGAATCCCAACTCAATTTTGTTCTTAATCTCTATTATGAATCTCAAAATAAAGCTGGTTCTGCATGTGATTTCAACGGATCTGCATCAGTTAACAGTTCTCCAAGTACTGCCAAAGCATGTGCTGCCGTTCTTCAACAAGCTGGATCTGTTGGTACTGGATCTGTAACTGCTTCAGTTTCCGCAACTGGAACTTCTGGTTCTTCCGACTCCAACTCCAACTCCGCCTCCACCACCGGTTCCTCCTCTGGATCCTCCTCCACCACCACCTCCAGCTCCAAATCAGGTGCTGCATCAATCAATTCATCCAGTCTTAAATTAGCCGCTGGTGTTTTCGGTTCAATCATCCTCACCTTCTCCCTCATCTTCTAAACCCTCCCTCTCCCACTCCCCCTTCTTTTGTACTTTTCCTTCTTGTGTTCTTAGCCATTTTTATTAAATATATAACACTCTAACCCTTACCCACCGTGCCTCCGGCGGCCGGGCTCTGCCCGGACCCGTTGCTCCTCGCTCCGCGAGGAGAGTCTATGGGCTATCTCTTAACGAAATTTCCTCGCGAAGCGAGGAACAACGGGTCCGGGCAGAGCCCGGCCGCCGGAGGCACGGTGGGTAAGGTGTGGGGGAAATAAATATCTATAGTTTCTATGTATAGGTCTATGCTTTAATCATCAAAATTTCATTAAGTCCTTTTAGGTCTGCGGTGGATGCTCTTTTTTGTGCAATGAATTTTGCTCTGGTTGCTAATCGTCCACGTAATGCAGGTGCTGGAGATGCTGATGGTTCTCTAGATAAGGATGGGGTTGAAGATGAGGATGAAGATTTGGATTTGGATTTAGATCGTTTCTCTCGTTTCTTTTCTTTCTTTTCTTTCTTCTCTTTCTTTTCCTTTTCCTTTTCCTTTTTCTCCTTCTTTTCTTTCTTCTCTTTATCTTTCTTCTCCTTCTTGGACTTTTTATGTGGAATTATTTCTTCTTCTTCTTCTACTTCTTCTTCTCTTTCGGTTGAACTTTCATCTTCTATAACCTCGTCTCTCTTTCTTTTACCATGAGTTGCTAATTTTCTTTCTACTGATCCTTCTAATACTCCTCCATATACAAATGTCATACCAAATCTTGAATTTTCCATAATTAATCTTTGTCTTTGATTATGAATTTGTGTATCAATATCATCTTGAGTTTTACCATTTAATCTTCCTAATAATCTTTGAAATACATCTAATCCGGTTGTAATTTCCCCATCAAGTCCATTAATACCATCTTTCTTACTACTTTTCTTCCCTAATCCTGTATTATCTGTCTTTACTGATACTTTAACATGGCTTGTCATAGCATCGCGTCCACTACTACCAATACCAAGTCCTTTACCTGGTTCCCATCCTAGTTTTTCAAGATGTTTATGACCAAATCTAGATGTATCATTTGACCACATGGTATTTCTTGGATCAACCCCAATCCTTACTTTATTTTTAACACCTGCTAATCCCATTTTTTACTTATTGTGAAGATATATCAGATATTGTGTAAATTTTTCTAACCTTTTTCCTTTTCTCGAGTTTGTTGAAATAAAAAAAAAAAAATTCCTTATCTGGCAATCACTTCCTGCATGAAAATGCGAAATTTTTCATTATCTACGCCGCACTAACCATTAGACCCTGCATCCGCCGGTCCTTCTAATATGCCTCCGCCGGGCTCTGCCCAGACCCGTAATTCCTCGTGGACCGAGGAAAGACATGACAATTTAAAACTTTTCTATAATGTGTATTATCAGATATATAAACTGTTATGTACTAATCAAAACGAGTTGATGCAACTTGAATTCATATGCCACCTCATCAGTCTTCTCCATCTAGGACCACTCGTTGAAGGTGGTAAAGACCTATCTCTTATTGAACATCCTAGAACAAGCATATCAACATACTTCTCCAGTTGTTTGATAAGCAACCCATAGTAGTTGAGCCAGTGTACTCCCAACATGTGAAGTAATCCCGAGTCCATTTAGTTTATGCGAATCAACATATTCATACTGTGGAGGCGTTTGGCATCGAACATTGGAATTAATTAAATAGCTAAAAATATATAAGGACAAATAAATATATCAAGTAAATACTCAAGCAAACAAATTACACTAGTTGAGCATCCCTTCCAACAATCTTTTCCATTGCTACCACACCATCGTTGCAGATATTCATAATATCTCGATTAGTTAAAATAGTAATATAATCATCAATACCTGATTGAAGATCAGGATCGATAATTCTGCGAGGGACTGAAATAGTATTAGGACTTCCATCAACAGCAGGATCACTGTCTGATCTACTGCAATTATAGATCGAAGGAGGTGGTTGAATAAATTAAAGATGGAACTGACCTTCAGCAGGATATGTGACATGAACCGTAGCAGCAGAAACAATAGTTCAACTGCAAGGCTAAGGGAGTTTCTTGCTGAATTATGAGAGCTGTACGATGTTCACGAAGGGATATCGCAAAATCAATATACTTTAATCTAGTTTCTTTTAATGGGTCTTTAATGCTCTCTTATTTTCAATCTCCGGTCTTACTTCCCTACGAACATTCCATAGTAGAATTGCATCAATATTAGTCCCTCTTTTTTCATAATTCAACCATATATATGCTGTATCTAATAAGTCCTTTTCACCCTGAGTAGCACCAACTTCAACTACAATTGGTGGTACATCATTTCTACATAAACTTCCCTTCCAAGAAGAGATAGCACCATCTGACTTGTTTGTTTTTATAGAATTGGTATCTGTGACTTTGCCTATAAAACTCGCTCCTGGCTGATACTCTTCATCTTCATAAACACCCACATCTCCCTCTCCATAAATATCCCTGATGATAATATTTGCATTTTGTGCTAGCCTGGAGTTTATTAGGCTAGCCAATGATATGTGCATTCTACTTTCACCCATTATTGTCAAAGTTAAAACTTTCGACTCTTCTTCTATATAATTATGAAGCCAGCTTCAAATAAAACATTCTCTAATATCTTCAAATCTTTTCTTTGTATGCACTTTTAAATGTGATATAATCAAAGTCGTTTTCTTCAGAAATTTGAATTAATTGTTTAATGAGGTTTTTCCCTTTGAATTCAGATAGTTGACGAACTGTTTTTTCAAATGTAATCTGCTCATTTTGAATTGAGAGTTGGTGACCTCGTGTTCTACGTTTGAATCCATTGTGGAAGGGAATTAATGTATAAGATATCAAAATAGAAATTCAATAGAGTCGCAAAAGATAAATCAAGATTTTGTGAATTCATTTTCTCCATAATTGAAGATAAATTGGGCTGAACCTTATAACATAATATTAGCATTGAATGGACAATATATGATAGCAATATTAGGAGGAAATTAATGAAATGATAATGATCGTAGTGAATATGAATTAGCAGCTTTTATGTGGATCAAACAACAGGAAAGGAGTTCTTAAACAGATTTGTGCCTAAGTTAATTATATATGGTAAGTTCAATAGCTTCAAGTAAGATTACTTTTTGATAGCAGCTAGGGTTGGTTATTGATAGCAGGATGATGTGAGATATATCTTGGAGATTTGACCGAAGATTTCATTTATTATACAATAGAATTAACTGAGGCTGAAGAAACAGATGGTAGTACTCTAACAATAAATGGCTTGGTACAAATACTATCAAAAGATTCAAGACATTCATCATCCTTTCTTAGCTTGATCAATTACAGCTATACACTTAATGCTAGTATTATAGGGCAATTGAGCTTTTCAAAGGGCATGATATTAGATAGAACTACCACCCACCCACTGACCCCACTACTCACCACCTGCCTCCGGCCCTGTTGTTCCTCGCGAAGCGAGGAATTGTGAAGACCGTATATATTTCTTTCATTATGGAAAGATTAAGGCAGATATCATTTCGAAATTACATAAATCAATAATTTAGTTATAAATATTTATATAATAATATAATATGATTGTGTTATTAGTAAATATAACGTTTACTTTACTCGCTTTGTATCGGTGAAAAGAGATCGATTTCTTGCCGGACATTGATCCGCAGGAAGTTTACAATTCCGAGCGTAGCGAGGAACAACGGGTCCGGGCAGAGCCGGGCCGCCGGAGGCATATATAAAGGATAGTTAAGATAAAAATGTAAAAGTTTATTTAAATAATATATAGAAAGGACATTGAGGCTGGTTATAGAACTTAGGTATAGTTGTCAGTAAGTTCTTGAATAAAAAATGGGATTGGGGATAGACGTCCAGATTAATGAAATGATAAATTAGCTTAATCAATGAATAGCATGATTAGCATCCTCGTATGTATCTTTGACCCTTTCTTTAAGAATGAATGCATTCGAATGGTAAAACTATAAGTGATTTTGACTAAATTAATAGAAATCACGTAATGAATCCTAAGTAATTTCTCACAATCTTGTAATAACAGTCCATTAATACTTCCATTTAGAGTCCACCGTTTTAAAAGAGATAATACTTCTAAAATTGGCTTTAATGAAGATTTCCTCTTTGGAGGAGAAGTAGTAGGTGTAAACGTAATTGGCTTTAGAATGGTTGTATTCGTGTTATCTACTGGTGGTGAAGGGGAAACCATTAGAATAGACTTTAATGAAGAAGTGGTAGGAGTGGAAGTGAGAGCCATTAGAATTGACTTTAATGAAGAAGTCGTGGTAGGGAGCGAAGTGGGATCCATTAGAATTGACTTTAATGAAGAAGTCGTAGGAGTGGAAGTGGGATCCATTAGAATTGACTTTAATGAAAAAGTCGTAGGAATGGAAGTGAGAGCCATTAGAATTGACTTTAATGAAGAAGTCGTAGGAGAGGAAGTGAGAACCATTAGAATTGACTTTAATGAAGAAGTCGTGGTAGGGAGTGAAGTGGGATCCATTAGAATTGACTTTAATGAAGAAGTCTTGATAGGGGTTGAAGTGGGATCCATTAGAATTGACTTTAACGAAGAAATCGTGATAGGGGTTGAAGTGGGATCCATTAGAATTGACTTTAATGAAGAAGTCGTGTTAGGGGTTGAAGTGGGATCCATTAGAATTGCCTTTAATGAAGAAGTCGTGATAGTGGGAACCATTAAAATTGACTTTAATGAAGAAGTCGTGGTAGGAGTGGAAGTTACAATAGCTGGAGATTTGATACTAAAGCCATCAAGAGTTTCAAGCTCGACGATTGATTTAGTAGAATCTATAGGAGGGTTAGTAATTGAATGGAGAATTTCAACTGCGAACTGGGATCTTAAAATACCTTTTACTAAAGTGCCAGTTTGTTTGCTGTAATAACAATCTGTTTCAAAGTGAAGAAGATTGTTTAAATCAATGTTTGAATAATCAGTATTACCAAGGAACGTGTTCAAACAAGATAATAAGTCAACTGATTGATTATCACCATAATATGAATCATAACAACTAACTAAACTGCCAAAGAGGGAGTCTGAGTCGGTATTCAAATAATCAATAAAATCAAGATATTCATGTGCTTCTAATTTCTGGGGAGCTGGTGGTAATCCAAATGAAGGCTCTTCGTAATAACAATCCAGAAAATGCCTCATTTTTAATGAATGTTTGATGAAGAAGAAAAAGAAGAAGGAAGTGAAAAGGAACCAGCTGAGTCATAGTGTATTTAAATAAAAATTGCTGTTGATTATGGTCAGCTTGTGCCATAACATTGAGCGCCGATCGGCCATCTTCCATGCAGATAACACGCTACAAATGGAAAAGATAAACATATTCACATAAGGATCAAGGGATTGTGTATGAATAATATACAGTAAATAGATGGAAATAGATGGAAATAGAAGCCATACGAATGGGTTAAATGGATGGATATTTGTATCAGTTTGTTGAGTATAATTATTATATTAACTTTCTAGAAAATAAATTACAAATTTCAAGAGACAACATACCTCGTGCGTTATGGGAAAGGATCTAGAGATGGACAGTGGACTAAAGCAACGGTGCTATAGCATAACACGTCGGAATCGGGCTAAAAATGAGGTTCCTCAGATTATTTAATATTTAGAACACATTTTTAGATTTCTTTCGAGATCATGGCAAGAATACGGCAGAGCCTTATCTTGGTCCTAGAACGAGAGTGTATAGAGTGTATTTATATATATAGAGGAGGATTGAACCAACGTTAGATTCAACATTTGATTTTTACAACGTTTAAAGAAGCAATTCGACTTTTAATTACAATTCATCAACCTTTAACTCATCAAATTTAGCATAATTTATCAGCATATACAAGGATAATCCAACTGTTTCAATAATTAATCCTAATTCTTCTACTATTAACACAATAATTCAATCATTATTTACAATTCTTCAACCAGTATTACAATAATTCAAATATACTTTTATAATTCCCCCCAATTATTTATTCCCCATATCCCGCATACAGTTAGCTAATTACTGTAACCTGTTTCTTCCTCGCGTAGCGAGGGACAACGGGTCCGGGCAGAGCCCGGCCGCCGGAGGCATAGGGTGAGATAAGGAGGTTATATATTACAATTTATTTTATTATTTACTGAGAATTCTATTGGAATTTTTCATGAACAACTTGTTGTGATTCAACTGGTAAACTTTGGAAAAGTTCCATTACTTTTTGTTGAGGTAATTGGGAGAAGAATTGTTTTGTTACTTGAACTACTCTTTCCAAGGTCTTACCTTGGATTGAAGCCATAACAATTGCTTGAGCTACACTTGTGAATACTTGATCTACTTGTTGGGTTGCTGCTGGATGGTTTTGTTCTATAAGATCACTTAAGAAGAGGTATGCGAAAGGAGCAGCTTCTTCATCTGCAATGATTGGTAAGGTTTTAACCCATTCAGTAAGAGCACGATTAAGGTCGTCGGTACCGAGAAGTTGACCATGTTTACGAAGGATCTTAGCGATAGCTGCACATGCATTTTCAGTGGCATTAATATTATCTTCGGAACGGGCATCAGGAACGTTTGTAACTTGAAATAATGTCTGCAAAGTTCCAACAGTTGTTTGGGTATAGTTATCACCACCATGTTGAGCGGCAACTCCAATACCATAGAGAGCAGCTTGTCTTACAGTTGGATCAGGATCAACAATTCCTTCTAATAATTTAGTGATAAAAACATCTTTATATTTCCATGAATCAGGACCAGTGAATTCAATAAGGTCATCAATTGCACAGAGGGCCCATTGACGGAGATCTACAATGTTGCTGTTGAGGAAAGTAGAAATTATTGGTAATAATTGTTCAAATGCTGGATAAAAGTTTTGTTTTGATGCTTTAAATAATGAATGAATTACTTTATTAATTTCTCCAATTAAATCTTCATCAGCTATTTCTGCATCTCCTTCTTCAACATCTTCAGTATATCCATCATCATCATCATCCCCTTCACCACTATTACGAGCATTAACTCTTTCTAAATAATCGTGAAGAGTTGAATTAATAGCATCTGCCAACTTTTGCATATCTTGTGGATTTAAAGAACCATCACCAATTAATTCAACTGATTGGTAGATTGAAGAATAAAATCCAGTTAATGTTTCAACCATTGAATCAATTTTCAAAACTTCCAACATCTTCTTCAACATGGGAACCCATAATTCAAGTACTGAAGGATCTTGTTTGTTACCACCAAGAGCCTTTTGTTGGCAAGTTAGTAAATGAGGAACGGCTTGTGCTGCTGCATAACGAACTCCATCATGATAGAAGAAGTTTAGAGATGGAATAACAATTTCCTCAACGATTTCTTTAACATATGGAGCAAAAGATGCACCTAATTCATTAGCATAGACAGATATTAATTCAATAGCGTTTGATTTTTCATCTAATAAACTTGTATGAATACCAATATATTTGCCTTGTACAGGAATGATTTCCCATCCTTCTTGTTGATCAAGATTTTCAATATCATCTTCATCTTCAAATAATTGAAGATCTGGTTTATGTTTGGCTGCTTCAAGGAGTGGGGGCATAACTCCTGGTAAATATGGTAAAAAGTCTGTTCCTAATACTCTACATAATCTACCCCAGGCATGAACAAGATAGGATTGACATGGATCATCATCATCAGTACAAGTTGCTTGAATTGATGCAAATATTTGGACCATTTCTTGACATTGAGGAGCAAACTTCTCCTTTCCAACTGCTAATGCAATAAGAGTTGCACATTCAATTGATTTTGCTTTTAATAATCTATATTCTTTACCAGTATCAGTTTTCATAACGTTAAAAAGAAGAGAAATTAAAGTATCATAATATTTAATAAATTTATTCTCTGCTGCATCAGCAACAATAGCAATTGTTGTAAGTACTTGTTCTTGGACATATCTTCTTGGTGATTGTAATAATACTAATAATCCTGATAATAAACTATCAAGATATGGATCAAGAATATCTTTAGAAGCACATTCACTGAAATTAACTAAAGCAGCAGCAGCATGAGCTTGGACTCTAGGAGTTGCATTATTCCCTAATTTTGATATTAAAGCAGGCAATATTCTTCCTGCAAAATTCTTTTGTATATAATCGCTAAAATCAGTACTCATTTGTCCTAAAGCGTTACAGGTAGCCCATTGAACTCGACTATGATTATCATTTAAACAGGGAATAACCATATCTAAAATCTTATCTAATTCAACCATCATTTCATCTCGACACCCTTCAGCAACATTGGATATAGCCATTAATGCTGCATGTCTTTCTCTCCATTGTTCGCTACCAATTAGATTTGGTAACCAATGAAATAATGGTGGTAACATTACTTTTCCTCCTAATTTCAATGCTAATCTATCTAAACTTTGCTTTGCTGCTGTATAAACTTCATCTTGATCTTCGCTATTCAATACATCATCCTCATTATTCCATTCTGCTCCATCATCATCATCTTCACCAATTTCAGTCATCATTGATAAACATTGAAGAATCATTTGATCAGCATAAGTTGGTTCCTTTTTACACATTGTTGGTGCCTCATCAGCAAAGGTAGTAGCTAATTCCAAAGCTGATAATCGAGCATTCAAATCCATCTCCTTATCCTTTGCAACATCAATACAAAAGTCCAATACTGTTTTAAAAACTGGTTTAAACATTTTTGGTGCTAAGCCTGCTAAATCAATCAAACTTTCTAAAACTGATGCTAATTCATCACTCTTCCTCTCCTGTCTTAATGGAGTTAAAACATTTAATAAATTTGGTAATAATTGATGTAAATTTCTCCAAGCACTTTTTGATAATGCTTGAAAAAATGCTGTAAATGCTCCTACTGTTGAAATACGAACCTTTTCTGATTCATCTGCAAATCCTCCTGCAAAAACTGGAATGACCGATTCAATTAAATTCTCTCCAATTAAATCTGGAACTGCTGCAAAGATTCTAAATGCTGATTCTCTAACTTGAGCATTGGCATTCTTACTAGCACCAAATAAAGCTTGTAATAATCCAGGCCATTCCCCTGATTTAGATCCTGGTCTTGCAATTTCTGCAATTGCATCCGATATCTTGTGACGTACATCTCCTATTTGTTCACTAACAAATCCTTCTAATAAAATATTCTTAATTCTATCTAAAACTGGTTCAGATACTGAATCTATAATTCTTAAAAGATGATCACTTTTCGCTTGTTTCAAACTGATTCTTCTGAATAATACTGCCGAAAATGATCGAAGCTTTGTTTATGTTAGTTTCTTGCCCGTTACTTTGCCTCCGGCGGGCTGGGCTCCGCCCAGACATGGTTGTTCCGAGCAAAGCTCGGAATTTTAACTCACTGATACTGGCTCTCCTATAACACTTTGTTCTGCTAATCCTACTAATAACATCTCTTGACGTTCATTCCCTCCTCCAATCCATTCTTCATTCAAACTTTGTTCAGCTCGAGTTCTTAACTCATTGTCCGCTGATGTTAAACTAACAAGCAACTGATGAAGTGCACTGGTTACTTCGGCTGGTAAACTTGACATTTCTATTTTATATTCCCCTACCTCTCCTCAATCGTATATCTATAATCTAGTCTTTTAAACACAATACAGCTTTTGACAAAATACTGTCTTCTCCTGTTTGTGTTCTCTGTAGACAGATTTTTCCAAAAAAAAAATTCAGGAAAAAGGAAACACATAAACTCCCAACTCTGTTACTACTACTAACCAGCTTATACTATCAGTTAAAGATAGAGCCGTACGTTCACGCCGCGTCTTATCGGAAAGCACTAAATGGGTGTAACAGCTGTAAATTTAGCTGCGAGTTCACTTTACCTTAAGTTGAAGTTAAAAACTGTTAACAATTTATGCCTCCGGCGGTCGGGCTCTGCCCGAACCCGTGGCCCCGCTCCGCGGGGAAACGTTACAGTAGATATTTTAACGCGCAGTTTATTCTAAACAGATAAAACTCCAATGTAAAACAGTTTATATTTAAATATCAACACTTTCTTATACTCAATGAATACAATATCCGCTTCTCCTCCATACTCTAGCAACTCCTGCTGCCATCTTCATCCTTCTTCCCCTTGTGCTCATGCATCTTCTGCGAACTGCCCTTGCCCTGAATAACCCTTAACCGTTTACTTTTGTGTACTAACGTGAGATAAAATCCATCTATATCCATCCATATCCATATATTCAATTACACTATCTACAAAGACTAGTTTCAATCTGCCTTGTATAATCTAACCCTACTATCGTCACTTTTAACCGATTATTAATATCTCTCCATTGTCTCATCGCTAACTTCCTTATTATCATTTACCCCTGCATTTCTGGTGTACATATTTATCCACCCTAACCCTCGAGATTCTTCTTCTCTCTCTTCTCCTTCATCTTTCGTGAACCTCTTTATAATTCGTAAGTTAAACGCTTTTATATTATCATTTCGTAATATACGACGATACTTTGATCTATATCTAACAATTTGTCAATCCTATGTAACACTTATAACACCAAATATAGTAATGACCTCTGTAACGCTAAAAGGCTAACTCTTCTCCTAATCGGTTCGAATAAAATAAAGTATAACAAAACAGTCCAACTTTTAGGGTACAATTGGTGTTAGGACAACGTTATCAGAATAAAGAATCAGATGGACGTTGCAAATAGCTTTGGTTTACGTAATTGCAGCCTGCCATGTGTTATTTAAACATAGTTAGACTAACTTAAGCTTGTGAACAGTACCTTAAAGGTGCAGTAAAGCGTTACGAACTAACGCTCAGATCAGGTGTAAGTATAACTTAGTGTAAGATAACGACGATATTACGATGTTGTAAAGTATATTTATATATTAGGGATATATAGATATATTTAATTTATATTTTTAATTATAACTTATATCTTCATCATTACTACCTACCTCTTATTAGAACATCACTGATAATCTTGTGATCCTCTTCACCACATACCGTGAATGAACTATCCGTTGAATACTCCAGCTCAAACCATGTAAAAGAAATTTGTACAAACTACTCTAGCCTTCTTTAAATACAACCCCTCTCGCTCTACATACTCCACTAGAATCATATAACTTATAATTCAACTACTACCTGGAATCCATCTACTACCACGAGCAATCATAGACCAACCTGCTAGTACGGTAAACGTTAGACGTCTTTTATATTAAAGACATTTCCAGGTGATAAGGTCTTTCTTTTAATAAATATCTACCCCCTTTGTTTGTTATTATCACTTGATTACATCGTGAAACCTATTAAATATGTTGGCAGTCTAACCTATCCAGATTATGTTTCAGCAGCAAAATCTTCTTAGAAACTTAGAAACTTAGTATTATCATATGTTATATGCTCCGGTGTATATATGATTGAAAATACAATTCTGGAGAAGATAATAGAAAACAATCTTGAACAAGCAATCACTATACCTCTTACAATGCCTTGTAAACTTAAAGTATTAAAAACCACTTATATATGGGTCCAGCTAGCTAAACTCCAAGTATAAAACGATTCACGGTGATTAAAAGATATCTTTGCTATTCTATTCCTAGATATCATAAAGCAAATAGGATAGTTATTACTATTTATCATCAAATAAATCGTCATTCCTAATACTATGTTGAATAACTTTACTTACCTTCTTCTTTAATATAAATTATCAACTTTCGTGTTCATTCCTAGTTTATAGATCTTAAATCCAACTTATCGTTTTTTATTTATTCAGTTTCTTCTTTCTTATTAATAAACTATTGCTTTATAAAGTTAAGACGTTACAATCTTTTAGCAAATTTCATTGAGAATATTAATATGAAAATATTGAAAATTTGTGTTGAGAATTCGATTTAATAACAAAATTTCACCTCCAACAAACATCTGTCAGATTTCGTGTTATAAGTGATACGTTATTTGCTTCGAAGTGCGTCAGGCGCCTGAAATGTCCCGCCGATGGTATTTAAGAAATAACACATTTCAGTAAGTAGTTTTTATTCAAATATAACAAGATAACTGTAGCTTAACTTATTGTATGAAAAACATTTCTGCCAATAGTTTGGAATTGAGTAACCATTTAGTAAAACCTATTTACCAGCTTAAAATTGATGCAGCAAGATGATGCGGGTAAACAGAGAGAGAGGGCTTTGCAAATGATCGGTTGGATAATCAATCAAAACCAGACTCTTAAAGAACCAAGTTTAAGATTTACCTTCATTTTATAAATTGTATAATTCAGTGAATATGGTTATATCTACGATCGTATTCTAAACTTGTATGTAGAAGCAGAAAATCTAGCCCTAATTATGTAGTTGTTAACACCAAACGTTATTTTATCCATAGCACTGCTTGTTTATCTGGCTTATGTTCCAACCACTTGAAGCAACAATAACAAGATTGACTAACTAGTTTCTTTTATTTTAAATCATTTTATTTTTTTGTTAGAAAAGATATTAAATTATACGGCCTATGGATAATATATGGTAGCAACCGCTATATTTAGGTATTTTGATCCAGAAATCAGACAATTGGTAAGTATCCGTATCTATGGCACCAAATATCAAATCCACCTGACAATATTCTTCCTACTATTACATGAATCAAAAAAAATAAAATAGAAATAAGAAAAATAAAAACAACTGTGAATCATAAACTGCTGCTGCTTCTGCTGCTGCTTCTGCTGCTGTCTCTTCTTAATTTTATAGCAGTTTACAAACTCTATTCTGTTACTTGGAACAACAATTAAGGAATTAACATTACAAGCTTTAATCATTAATTCTTATATAATTCTTAACTACTAGCAAAGTTCAAAATAAAGTTAATTAATCAAGTAGATAGCTAAGTGACCTCTATAGATAAATACATATAATAATGTTACAACTAGAACCGACCGCCAGTCTAGCAAATAATACCAGATCCAACTCCAACGTTATATTGTGTATACGATATCTCTCCTTAGCTATAACAAAGTACTCCAATCTATAGGAAAATAAAAGGAGAAAAAAGCAAAAGCGCAGACAAAAGCGTAGGCAATAGCGAAGGCAGCAGGAACCTCCCCAAATCGGACGTACTTTTCACCATTACACAGGAGAATCTTATTGGGATATGTTGGATAGATTTGACTTTCTTTTTTTTCATATTCATTCCATGTGAGAAGATATTTTAAGGTGTAGCTGTATAGTGGATGTCAAAGATTGAATGAGGGGTTAATATGAGTTGAAGCGAGGTAGCAGTGGATAATAAGGTAGTTATCGGTTTGTAGTCGGTCTATCGTATTGTAGCATCATTTCGTAACGGTTATTTTGCCATATGTTCACGAGATAAGCGAGAAACAACGAACAACGGTCCGGGCAGAGCCCGGCCGCCGGAGGCAAGGGGGTAGGTGTGCATCACGTGAAAGTAACGGGAATGAACCTCTACTCTCAATTACAAAAAAGATTCTTAAATATATTCTATGTAATGAATAAATTGAAAGAAAGGCGAGATTCGCGATAGAGTTTATTGTAGTTAACAACGGTAACCGTATGACGAAATTATATATTATTATATATTATATACCACGTTTAAACAGAAGTACTTGGAATGTAAAACATGTGTTGTAGGTATTCTCTGTCTTATATATTGAATAAATTTAGCTTTAAATATGAACAAATTTAAGACCAAAAGAAACATATCTGTCTTGTGTTGAAAAAGCAGTGGTGACGGAGAACAAATGAAACAAATTAGAGATGAAAGAAGAATATTATAAGAGCGTGGGTGGGTAAGTGGTTGATAGCATTGAATAAACAGACCATCATTTTATTTACCCTAGTCGGTTTTGCTGTTTTTCTCACCAGGAATGTCTTAATCATTTGCTGTAAATAGTAGGAATCAAAGTTGAAAATCTTTCAAATTGAATTATTGAGTTGATAATCCCGTGGCTGGGGTGGAAGAAATGAATAAGAAATAAAGATGATGAAGTTTTGGTTTCGAAATTCTTTTTCAAGTATTTGTTGTTTCTTTATAAATCTATAGACCATCTTTATCTGGGGCTCTCCATGATATTCTAATAAAGATGTTAAATGCAAACTTATGGTAATCCTATACGATGTGTGATGATAGTCACCACAACTTTGAAAACGATACGTAATTAGAAACGACTATATGTCGATATAATCATCTAATTCTAAGATAATAAATAAATCCACTACTGCAGTTACCAATTATAATAATTCTATTTAACTTGTAATCACCATGATTAACTTAAAATCATAACCGTTAGTAAGTAGAATAAGGTTTCGCTTACAAAGCTTAATGCAACCTATTTAGAATTTAAGTTATCATTCACTACCATAAGAAGAAGTTTAATGAATAGTGTATTATCCTTTACCGTCTGAATTATCAAATTGAAAATATTATATAGTTGATGAAGGTTATCTGATTATTGATATTATTGTTCAAACTAATAGTTTATTCTGTATGGTATTAGTTTTATTAATTGATTGTTAACAAAGAGTAAGAGTTGTGACTATAACTGAATTCCATAACTCAGAATATTCCCTCCATCATCATTATATTAATGGTATCTTATAATTGTCAATAGAAAAGGTGACCTTCTCAATTGACCAAAGTTTAACATTCTTGATGATATATATTGAAGAATGCATCTCGGTATCTTTTGAACTTTGTCATTATAATAAATTGACCTAAAAAGATTATATCTATAAGGAATAACAGTAATAAAATAACAAACAGGTTCTACTATGTTAAACTATCTACTTGGTATATTTGTGAGCTTGAATTTATATCAATCTGAGTAAGCGATAGGAAGAAGAACAGTTTATGTATGTCTGCTACTTGTGTTAATTCATAATAACTAGTACTACATAGGTAGATAGATAGCTGTAACTTATACGAGCGTAAGTTCATACATTAATCATAAACAATAAGAATATATTGAGTATGGTATGTTATTCATGAATTTTTTCAGGTATAAGTTTATTATCAAAGTTGATTGTGAAAGTTCAATTATAAAAGGGAAAACTAAAAAAAAATAAAAAAGTAAAAAAACTGCAAGCTAATGGAAAAGTGAGCGTGTTGAAGATTTTGCTAGGGTTCAGAATCTAGGAAAGAGAAATAAAAACCACCTAAGATAAGGCGTACATAAACATTAACAAATATAAAAATTATCGTGAATATTAAGAAACACAAAGAAGGTTTTAGTTGCCAACTGTCTCAGTTGAATTTGATTCGACATAAGATCGATTAGGCCTGGAGGTATCTGATTGAGAAACGGTACGTTTCAAGCGCATTTTTCATAAACTTTTCGAGAAGATACACTGATAGCCCTTGATATCGTATCCTGCATACTAAATGGTTAGTAATTCAATAACTTTGTAAAGATTTCTATAGCTAACTTATGTATAAACTAAAAAGTTCATTTCATATAAATAGAGATCATTTGAATAAAAGCAGATACAAGTACTTGAAACTCGGATTTTATCGGAATTAGCGCTGTTAACGGGCTAGTTCAGCTACCATCTGGAACCTAGGCTGGGCCCCATCTGAGACCTGATATGCATAAGATCACGCCAAATTTGGCGGGGGGGTTTTTACACGGGGACAATTAACTCAAATGTTACAATTAACAACAGGATATGAATTACTGAAGGATAGAGGGATTTTGAACCATTCCAAGTTGATAAAAAACTCGCTACCAACCTTTTACCCAAGACGGTTAAAGTGTGGCCTGATGATATCAATAATTCAGTTAGTGTGATAATCAATATAAAGCGGAAAAACTCTTGGACCTAACCCTGAAATATATTTTTGTTATCTGGGGTAAAACGTGAAGAGATGTGATAATGATATTTCGTCACGCGTAGGTAACTCAACATTACCAAGATGAGTGCATCAGATTTGGTTAGAGAATTTGAATTTTCAGAGATTTTAAATTTAGGTGAGTGAGTAAAATTCCGAGCTTTGCTCGGAACAACCAGGTCTGGGCGGAGCCCAGCCCGCTGGAGGCAGAAGAGGATAGACCTAACAAATAAGATTCATTAGCTAAAACAGTAACATTATTAGGAACAATTAAAGGAGAAGAAGCAATTGTTATAATTGAAAAGATAGGCTTTGAAGTAGGGCAGTTTGAACAACAAGATAAAGGATTAAAAGAAGTCTTGAATGGGATTAAAAATTTAGATCAAAATGATATTTATTCATGGAATGTTGGTACATTAGTACAAGATCTTGAAAAGAATCCTTCAGTTAAGATTAGTCTTGTATATCCAGCAACAGAAACACATATTAAAAAGAATAGAAAGCAGAATAGAAAAGTTGTTAGAGAAACACCAGAATTGTATGAAAAGATTGTATTACCATATATTAACTCTATGAAGGGGGATAGAATTAAATGGGTTGATAATATATTGTATAAAGGAGCAGAAGCAGATAGGGTTGTTTATAGAGATGTTGATGAGATTAATGGGTTTGTTTTGTTACCGAATATGAAATGGGATCGTAAGACAATGGAAGTTTTATATTTAATGGTGATTGTACAGAGAGGAGATTTAGCATCAGTTCGTGATTTAAACAGCACTCATTTACCATTTTTAAAGAATATTAGAGATAAGATATTAAAGGCAGTGTATGATAGTTATGGGGTTAAGGATGATGAATTGAAATTATATCTCCATTATCAACCTTCTTATTATCATTTACATATTCATGTTGCACATGTGAATCATGAACAGTTTGATTTTGGTAGGTCTATTTTGTTGGATAATGTTATTGATCAATTGGAGATTCTTGGCATAGATGGATATAGTAAATCTACTTTAACTTATTTTATTGGAGAAGGACATGATCTATGGGTAGATGGATTTAGTAAAGTAAACAAAAAGTAGATTAGTATTATATAAAGTAGAAAAGTTAACAAAAAGCAGATTAGTATTAAAGTATAAATGAATTGAAAAAATCAATAGTAAATAACATAGCGACGTAAAATCATTAGCAACGTAAATATATGTATATATAGCAAAAGTATGTAGTTTCCTTTACCTCCCCCTTCTTTACCTCCCCCTTTATCTTCCCTCAGTCACCTTTTTCTTATCTACATTCTTTCTAAATTCTTCATAATGTTCATAACTTGCAATATGATGAACAAGCAGTAAATGTCTTTTCATACTATCTTTTCTTAAGAAACTTTTTAAACAGATAGGACAAGGGAAACTTTCTTCTGAATGAATACTTCTCATATGTCTTAACCATTCACCTCTTTTTGAAAACCCTACAATACTCCAAGGGCAATCAGCTTGTGTGCATTGAAGAAGACGACGAATTTCATATTTATCAAGATGTTCAGCAAATTCAGCAATAGTTTTATATCTTTCTGAACAATGGTGACAAGAATATAATCCCTTTTTACCTCTATTAGCAGCAGCCCATAGAAATCTATCAGCTTTTAATCTTGGTACTATTAATTCATATTGTTGAAGTTTCTTAAGTACATTTCCAGCTGTGCTTTGTCTAGGAATATAATTTAATTTAGCTTTTTGTAAAGTTGGTTTTAATGCTACATTTTCGACTTGTTGATCTACTTCGGTTTGGTGTTGATGATTGCAATGGGAAGAATGTGATTTTGATTTTGGTGTAGCAAAAGTTGGTGAATAATCAGAATCAGATACTGATGTATCTGAATCACTTTCAATTGAAGATTCTTCTGATGATGTTGTAGATGATACTAAAGAAGATATTGAAAGAGGTTTGGATGTGACAGTTGTGGATTGTTCAATTGAATCTTCTACTAAACCAGGTGTTAAAATTGCCCCACCGTCAACTGGAGTACTAACTCTTGAACTTTCATTAGAATCGATAAGACCATTAGGAATAATAGTTGGAGTGTCAAGTGAATATGGTGTTTCAGCACCGTAATATAATGATAAATAATTTTTTTGATGATCCGGTGGTGACATATTAGTTACACTTGGGGTTAAAGGAGAAGATAGTGGGGGATCATTACGTAGAATATCTCTAATTGAGATATGAGAGTAAGTAGAAGCAGGACTTTTTAAACTAGGGCTAACAAGTTTAGCAGGAGAATTAATTGATGTGAAAGTAGCTACCTTTTCTGTTGATGAAATAGAAGGACTTGGAGTAGGACCTGAAGGAGTTGAACTAGCTCTATCAATTGGTGATGCAACAGCAAATAATGGGGATTTTGTTGAAGTAGATTTATCATTCAATCCAACAAACAATTCAAATTTATAATCTTTAAAAGGAATATTAGTTTTAAGTAGTAATTTACCATCTTTATCAATTTCATATCCTTCCAACATGGTGGAATTTAATTCAAATTTAATGGTTGGTAAATTATTCGATTGTAGATTAACTGATAATTGAACTGGTTTAGATTTTGGTTCATCATGATGAATTAAATGAGCAATACTGATAGGGGAAGGTCTATTTCTTTGGATTGATTTTCCTTTACCAATAGTTGTAGATGGAGGTAGTAATTGATGTTGGTCCTTTAATGCCTCATTGGTAACCTCATTTGAAACCTCATTTGAAACCTCATTTGAGGTTTCAACTTTTTCGCTGTTTTCCACCCTATCTTTCTTCACCTCCCTATGCAAATCACTCTTTCCACTACCTTTCCAGCCTTCATCTATCTCTTCTTTCTTTATAATTATATCATCATCATTCCCACATACAGGATTTTCATCTGATATCAATGCAGAATTTCTATCAGCAAACACAACTCCTGATGGTGAATTGATTGGAAATTGTGACAATTCATTTGGTGTACCTAATATTGCTTTAGGAGGATTAGCTCCCCATACTGCAAATGAAGGAGTTACAGGTGTCAACCCAATTTTCTGAACCTTGGATTGTCTAGACGTATCATTTAACTTTGTATCCTGAATCACCAATATGGATAAAGGTCTCTTTGTGTTCACTTTTGTATCAGAATACTGAGAAGTCATTACAAAAATATATGTATATATCTGTATATAAAATCCACTACTTTATATAAAAATATTCTCAAAATAACTATTATATTTATATTTATATTTAAATTTATATACCAACCTGTTGATAAATATCGCCCGTCTATGCTCCATTGATATACACAATCATTACTAAATTAATATGCATATGTATAGTTCCAGATATAGGATAGACGAAAAGCATCTCAGACATTGAAGAAAAGTAACTATTAGCCATATTTTAAAAAAGAAACGAATGGCATCTGAGGAGGGTTGAAATGTGAATGAGGTTCGAATAAGACAGAGGAGGAGAAGGAAGAGGAGGAGGAGGAGGAGAAGGAGGAGGAAGAGGAGGAATAGGAGAAGGAAGGAGGTTAAGGGATAGTAGTGGACTTTGAAAAGCTAGCGTATTGAGTTGATATATTGGTAAAAATAAGTTATAGTAGTTACTTCACTTCAGATATATGTTCAATAGAAATTTATCAATATTTTAAAAAGTGCCGTTAATGCAAACGAAAGAGGCGAAGGTAGTATTGATATATGTACATATCACGCGGTTCGTAACCAGTTAAGGAGAATAAGGATAGAATATCAAATATGATTGGAGTATGTAGTACAGGAGGACGTTCATCAATGTTCCTTCCTATCCAAACTTTCTGAACCGGCAATACTTTTCCATATCTTGCAACATACTACTTACCAAGGCTATATCGGTTAAAAAATGAGATAAGCTATTTAACCAAAGATCTTCTTACTATGATAAACATTTTATTGGAAGATGAATTTTCATCTATATTATCGACCCGTTCAAGTCTACCATTTACATCCCCGCATGCGGAAACTAACAATGTCTTAGATAACACCCACTTTTTTTGTTATTCAAGTTTAATTCGACGATTTAACCAATTAGTGAACACCCCGCAAAAAATATTATTGATTGTAACTGGCTTATGAATGACAGTTGTTTGCGTTCAAAAGATTAACCTACCTGCAATCAATAGGTATGTAGCTGCTTATGATTGCTTGCCGTAACGGAGAACTACTCTAACTAACTTATCCAGGTGATTAAGATGAAGATTGAAAGAACGTTGGAAGAAGATGAGCAGGTAAGGGAAATTTAGATGAGGGAGGCTCCGAATGGGGATGGGGGTATATTGAAGAGGTATGGAAGGATTTACATGGTATATATGGTTATATTATAACGGTAAGGGGGAAGGGGATTTAATAGATTTGTATTAAGATTAACATTTGCCAGATTATAACATTCACAGGTGAAGGAAGAGGAGCAGGTTAATGAAGAGGAGCAGGTTTAATTCTCTGTTTTTGATTGCTTTTTCTTCTTCTGTTTCGCTTCTTATTTTGACTCTCTTCTGATTTATAATGACTGTTCTCCCTGCCACAATATGCAAAATAATATAGTTCAAATCTATACACAATTTGATAAAAAAGAAATAAGCTACGGTTACACGAAGGTTTAATTGTACCTTAAAATTCCGGTTAGTTGATGAAAATATTTTTAAAATGGTCAATGCATAAGATTAACGTTGTCCATGCGAATTGGAGACCGTTAGTAATATCGGGAGGAACCGATTGAATTTGTTGGGATGAGGGGGGGGGAGCTATGAAGACGAGATTATGAGGTTTAGCTAGTATGCTATTGTATGGTATTGTATATTATTAAATACTATTGTATACTAACCCTCTATACTATTCATAACTAAAGTTAAGCACTGTTTCGTAAAACGTTTAAAAGTGACGTACGGAAGAACCTTCCGGCCTGTAATGGTAATTTACACATGCTATCAACTTGGAACCTCTTCCAACCTGCGCGATAGTTAACAACCAAACGTCGAAGGTAGAGTACGGCAATATTGGTTGGATATCATGTGGAAAAGGAGATTTGTAAGACATTTTTTAACTCGAACGGGCGGGCCGTTAGCATCAACTATTAAGGGGTGGTGGTAGGCTAACAAAATGAGAGAGCCTCAAGTGGGTCCGCTATACATGAACTGCACATATTATCAACCCAACTTCAGAATAATTCTATAAATATCGAGCACGTTCATCCACTCAGAAATTGTACTATTCCATCTTGCAGTAAAAAACAACAGTTAAAAAGCAAATGGAGCACTGATAAGTTGTAGATATATTTGTTGATGTTACTTTACCATATGATCCGGGTATAGCATTAGAGCAAAGTTAGAATATAGAAAAAACAAATAATGAGCAGGGTTGCAACCAAAGTAAACCAGTTGGAGGGAATCAAGTGGGATAGTAGTGGGGTAATGATCCTGAGGGGTTGCTAAAAGATGACACAAAAGAACCAAACTAGGAAATGACTTCCATATCATAGACATTAGCAGATAGGTTAAACATTTAAGATAACGGCAACTCAAATGTTAATCATTTGTTAATGTAAGATAGAGTTGAGTTAGGTGATTTTGGGTTAAGGGGGAATAGTGGGGCTGAGCAGCCCCGCCGGTAAAATGTGCGCCGCAGGAGGTAAATCATCCTGTGATAACTGAAGATAATATTGATGATTGTAGCCGATATAGGGAGAATACAAAGAAAATGGGTGCTGAAACATCTCATATAGCAGAAACGATAGTAGATAGGACGAATTGTAAGTGAAAGGGGATGGTGGATGGAGATAGATGTTATTGAGAGATAGAATGAGAGTAATTGAGATAGTAGGCAGAATAGTTAGATTAGATTAGATTATGGGTATAAATATGATATAGATATAATTGTGATAGATTTAAGATTGTGTTACTCTTTTACTTCCCTCAACGCCAATAGTTCCTGCCCATACTAACCTAGTAGTCGACCATGATGAAGTAGATAGACTCCTTAAAAGGTTTCTAAAATTGGATCAAGATGATTCGGGAACCATTGAAAGAGATGAATTTTTATCAATTCCAGCAATTCGTACCAATCCATTAGCATTGAGATTGATAGAGATTTTTGACGAAGATGGAGATGGACATATTGACTTTGAAGAATTTATAAGCGCATTGAGTGCATTTTCAAGTAGAGGAGCAAGGGAAGAGAAGCTACGATTTGCATTTAAAGTGTATGATATTGACAGAGATGGATATATTAGCAATGGAGAATTATTTATAGTACTAAAGATGATGGTAGCAACCAATCTACAAGAGCATGAACTGCAACAAATAGTAGATAAAACACTCATGGAAGCAGACAAAGACGGAGATGGTAAATTATCATTTGAAGAGTTTAAAGACTTGGTAGAAAACACGGATATATCAAGAAGTATGACGTTAGATTTATTTTAATGTATAATTATGTATAACAAGTATAAACCATTCCTCGCTCCGCGAGGAACAACGGGTCCGGGCAGAGCCCGGCCGCCGGAGGCAACCCCAGTAAACGGATAATAATAATCATTCATTTCATTATAAGAACATTAATAAAAAAACCCATAAACACCAATAATAAAAAAGAATTTAATAATAAAATAGTTAAATTGATAGAATTAAAAAGATTTAACCACCAAAACCATAAAGAGTACGACCTTGTCTCTTAAGAGCATAAACAACATCAAGAGAAGTGACAGTCTTTCTCTTAGCATGTTCAGTATAAGTTACTGCATCACGAATGACATTTTCAAGGAATGATTTAAGAACACCACGGGTTTCTTCATAAATAAGAGCAGAAATACGTTTAACACCACCACGACGAGCAAGACGACGAATAGCTGGCTTAGTAATACCTTGGATGTTATCACGAAGAATCTTTCTATGACGCTTAGCACCACCTTTTCCTAATCCTTTACCACCTTTACCACGTCCAGTCATATTTTAATTTATTTTAAAAAGAAAGAGTTTTAATTTTAAAAAAAGTAGTTATAATGAGATAGCAAAAAAAAAATGTGCGAAAAGTGGAAATTACGGCTATTTTTATAGTTTTCTTATATCATCCTTTTGTTGTGATACGAATTCTCTGATATACAGGCAAAACGGGGTTTTACCGTGTAATTCTCATACTTTTTTCTGATATTCCTATATCGTTTTCTGATATTGTAATAATAGGGTTTTGTTATGATTTTGATATCAATGTTAGGTCTTTTATGTTCGTTGAGGGTAAATCTCGTCAGTTTTTTTTATAACCAAGTTTTTCAAAAATTCGTGCATGTTTTTAAACTCCCAACTTAAAAGTGAAAATGATTCTCAACGACCTAAACTCCCAACTGCAACCACCACTTTTTACTAATGTGGGGGTAGGTTGGTTGGTGACCAGAGTGTTGCCTCCGGCGGCCGGGCGCTGCCCGGACCCGTTGTTCCTCGCTACGCGAGGAAGGTATGAGTTGACGTTATTCTATTGTATTTTTATACTATTTTATTCGTTAGTAAATAGCTAGCTGCGGTGAGGGAGTTGAAGGAGTGCACACATGGGCTGGAAGTATCCGCAGTTTTGCCTACTGAACGCTATTACAACTGTATTATTTGTAACGTTAAATTTCTATAGTTTATATCTATGTACGCGTATTCCATGTTTCTTCTGTTTGATTCTTTTCTCTTATCATCTCTTCTTTCTCTACTCCATCGTTGTATCTATTTATTATACACTTCTTCCTACATGTATATGACTATTTTACAGTATATAACTAATATAGATACATACTTCACACATATTTCATGTTTCTGTGCTTACATAGCATGTATACCTTTGATACATAGAGAAACAATATCAATATATATTTAATTGTGTATATATATACATATCGATAAAACCAGTTATAAGAGTACTTTAAAGGCAAATCAAAACAATGTCAATTCAAGAGCAAAAATATTCGCTTGAATAACCGATACTATCATATTTGCTCACCGTTACCCACCTCTCTTATCATCACCGCTTCACCGGCCGTAGCTCACTTTATGCACATTAAAGGTTTACGTAAGGTGACGCTGACGCTAGCTCACGTTTATTTGTATTAGAGTAAGGCTAATACCAGCTAGGGCGCTTATCTATCGGGGATATCAGCAGTGAGATGCATAACAGATAAGGAATAACCTGACAGAGGACCGACGGAAGTTACAGGGGTAGTAAAACGTGAAATTAATAGCAAAATAGTTACAATTTAGTGAAAACCCACACTCCCACATCCGAGCGCAGCTCGGAACAACGGGTCCGGGCAGCGCCCGGCCGCCGGAGGCAGAACACGGAAGACAACCTCGCTATCTCCGCCGTACCCATACCCTTATCCTTATCCTGCACGCAATCGGACTTTATGGTCGCTTCTCTATCATCGGTTATTCCGCCATTGTGTAAGATAAACTTTGGTAAGTTAAGGTTAATTTATAAGTTTTTATCTTATTTTTATCTTGCAACATTTTAGTTCTATCTCATCATGACGAAAAATGAAAAAGACGATTTGAAAAAGAAACAAAATATATACGAGAATCTATCCGAGGCTAGCATTAACATATCCGAAACAAGTCCGGATCGGTTTGGCGGCTTATCATTGTATAAATCATTATCAAATCATAGTAATAAGCTTATAAGAAGTATAATAGTATTGTTATTATCATTTGTGGTATTTACAAATATATATCTTCATTCAAATAAACCTAGAAGATTAAGTAATGATGATTTTTATTTAACAAATGGTAATATTTATATTGAAGGTGGTGCAGCGGACTTAAATCCTGATCCAAAGCATTTGGTTAATGTGAAGAAGGCAGCAGTTGCCTGTGATGTTCCATTATGTTCGACAATGGCGACGGAAATACTTAAGAAGGGAGGTTCTGCTGTAGATGCTGCTGTAACTACTGCTTTATGTATTGGATCAGTTAATAGCTTTTCATCTGGTATTGGTGGTGGAGGATTTCTTACTGTTTATCACCCAAATGGTACTGCATTGACATTTGATTTTAGAGAAATAGCTCCTGGATTAGCACATAAAGATATGTATAATGGACATCCATTAAAGGCAAGAGTTGGAGGACTTGCGGCTGGCATTCCTGGAGAATTAGCAGGATTAGAAGAAGCATTTAAAAGGTTTTCAAGTGGTAAATTATCATGGTCTGAATTAATACAACCAGTAATTGAATTAAATAGAAATGGATTTGTTGTATCTGAACCATTGGAATTAGCATCTAAAAGAGCACAAGAAGTACTTACAAGAGATCATGAAGATTGGAATTTTATAGTTACAAAGAATAATAGAACAGGTAAATATCGCACAAAAGTACAGGGCGAATTAGTACAACGTCCTGAATATGCAAATACTCTTGAATTAATAGCCAATAATGGATCTTCAGCTATCTTTTATGACCCTGAAGGTCCTATAGTACCAGCATTAGTAAATAAAATCCAACTCACTGGTGGTATTGCAACAAAAGAAGATTTTGCAAAATATAAAGTAAACATTAATAAACCATTAAAGACAAAATTTTTCGATCGTGAAGTTTTTACAACACCAAACCCAACCTCTGGACCTGCATTAATTCTTGGTCTTAACATCTTCAATCAACTAGAAGTCAATGGAATCCACATTACCGATCTTGGAGATATTGAAACTCAACGTCTTGTTGAAGTAATGAAATGGATTTCATCAGCTAGGACCGAATTAGGCGATCCATCTGATATAGATAATCCAAGAGCACTTGAAATTATGTCACAAGAATGGGCAAACAAAGTCAGATCGAGAATATCTGATAATCATACCCTTGATTGGAAAGAGTATGATCCTTCTTATGAACCTAATGATCCACATGGAACTGCACATTTTTCAATTATTGATGAAAATAACATGGCTATTTCATTAACCACTACTGTTAATCTTGAATTTGGTGCTTTAATAGTAGATCCCATTACTGGTATAGTAATCAACAGTGAAATGGATGACTTTTCCTTACCAGAAACTGATAATGGATATAACCTTCACCCATCAATTTATAACTATGTAGCACCTTACAAACGACCATTATCATCATGTGTTCCAACTATCATAACCAAAGATGGTATTCCAGAATTAGTAATTGGAGCAGCAGGAGGATCCCGTATCCTCACCAGCGTTCTTCAAGCAATAGTAAGAACTTACATTTATAAACTACCTCTTCTTGAAACAATAGCTATACCAAGAATCCATCATCAATTATTACCAGAGATTGCAACTATAGAAGAAGGAGCACCCCAATCAGTAATCCACGGCTTAGAATCAAGGGGCCACCTAGCAATTTTCCTCCCCCCCGCCACTGCCATGAATGGTATCTATAGAGACCCCAATTCCAACCACCTTCATGCTGTAAGTGATTATTGGCGTAAACGTGGTCGTGCCGACGGTTACTAATAAACTAATCCTCCCTCTCCCCATATTGCCTCCGGCGGCCGGGCTCTGCCCGGACCCGTAGTTCCGAGCTCCGCTCGGAATTTCACGCCCTAAAAAGTCTTCTATCAATACGTATTTCGTAATATACAAATATATAATTATATAGTTTGGCTGCTGGAGTCGTACGTTCGTAAAAGTATAACCATATTCTTGAAGATGACTGAATGAATGTCTTGATTGACCTTATCTCTTGCATCATAACCATCATCAAGTCCCATCATGCTCCTACTGGGACCTCTACTCGTTGCGGAAAACGCGTATCACGGCTCTCTCTCCCCCGCTCATTCCTCGCGGAGCGAGGAACAACGGGTCCGTGTGAGGACCTTAATAAGGATATCCTTATATAGGTTCATGTTATCCCAGTATCTTGACCGAGATGCCGTTATGCACCGTAAACAGTGTTAAACATGACTCTCTAGGAGTTTGTATAGCGTAAGCGTATAATACTTACTTTAATAAACAAATGATAATGAAATTATGAATAAGATCGAAGACTTAAAGTAGTTATAATGG
>JAJMID010000070.1:8498-71227 GCA_030583405.1 Sugiyamaella americana | reverse complement strand
GTAATTGTAGTTCCTATTGCAGTTGTTAAAGGTTAAAACATTCATCCACCAGTTACGCCTTACTGTTTGTGTTTTTAGTTGTTTTGTTGTCTATGATTTATTTTATTCTATTTTATCCTTATTTACTACTACTCGTAACGCTATACCTAATTCCTCGCTCCGCGAGGAACAACGGGTCCGGGCAGAGCCCGGCCGCCGGAGGCAACATGTAGGTGGTGGGTCTTAGAGAAGATAAGGTAGTTTATTGTTTGCCGACTAGTTCGACAATTTTTTCTAATGAGAGAGATTTTGGTCTTTCAATTGGAAGACCGAGAATTCTATCCCAAATGAGTTGTGGAAGTGGTCCAAGAGCACGTGAAACACCGAATGTAACAGTATAATAAAGAGTTTCTTTGATTCCATAATGATAGAAGAGAACACCAGAAGATGAATCTACGTTAGGGAATGGATTCTTGGTCTTGCCATGTTTGGTAAGAACTCCAGGAGCTACTTCTGAAATTGCACGAACAAGTTTAAATACTGGGTTGGCTGCTACATCAGGTCTTGAATCAGCAAATCCCATAAGAGCTTGGAATCTTGGATCTGGTTGACGAAGAACAGCATGACCGTATCCAGGAATGACTCTACCAGAGTTAAGAACAGACCAGAGTTGAGTTTCAAGATCTTGTGTAGTAAAGTTTTCTGGAACATTCTTTTGTAAATCAAGAACAAAACGAAGAACTTCTTGTGCTGCTAAACCATGTAATGGACCTGCTAATCCTTGTAAACCTGCTGAGTATGAAAGATAAGCATCAGAAAGTGCAGAACCAACTAAATGAGTAGCATGTGCTGATACATTACCACCTTCATGGTCACCATGGAGAGCAAAATAAAGTCTTAATAAATCAACAAATCCTTGGTTATCTCCTTTACCAATTTGATTAGCATAATTTAAAGACCAATCTGCATTTGGGTCAATAGCACCTGGTAAAGCACCACCTCCTAAGTAGGTATTTTGATAAATTTTAGCAGCAATTTGTGGTAATTTAGCAATTAAATCAATAACATCATCAAAAGTATGTTCCCAATATTCAGATTTTGGAATACCTCTTTCATAAGCTTTAGCAAATTTGGAATCATGATTAAGAGCTGAAACAGCAATTGAAAATTGGGTCATTGGATGTAAAGTTGGTGGTAATCCATCTAAAGTTTTAACAACAAAATCTGGTAATTCACCCTTTTCTGCTAATTCTCTTGATAATTGTCTTACTTGTTCAGTTGATGGGACTTTGCCAGTTAATAAGAACCATAACATTGATTCTGGTAACATTTCACCACCTTGAGCAGATTTTGGTAAAAAGTCTTGACATTCTTTGATAGTTTTACCATGAAATCTAATACCTTCATTAGCATCGAGGACTGAACCTTCCCAAAGCATAGCTTTGAGACCTCTCATACCACCTAATAAATTTTGAACTTGATATTCACCAAGAGATTTATCACCAAGTTCAGTTTTGACCTTATGAAACAATTCCTTTTTAGCAGGAATTACTTCTTTAAGAGTTTCTTTAAGGGTAGAAACTGAACGAATGCCAGTGCTACGAAAGGCAGATTTCTACAAAAGTTACTAAGAGTTCTTCTAGTTGAATTGGCGTATACAGTTATTGTCGTCACATAATAACAAATACAAATCATAATACTCTCTCCCTCTCGCTAATTACTTACATTTACTCTGACAAAAGTTGGAAACATTTTACTAATTTATCCACAATAAAAAAATTTGAAATTTAAAATTAAATCCCCAGTAAACAGTTTCCTATTTATATAATTTCACCATTATTGATTTGTCTCTAGTTACATCTGATTGGATATTTTATGTTAGTGGGGGATGGTACTACTACCGGACCTCCCTCGGTAATATTTTTTAGGGGTTATAATTGTCGATCGAGGTGCGGGGGATCAACAAATGCAGGGTCGAAATTTTGAAGAATATATTCGGTTATTGGGGGGTAAAAGCGGGGAGAGCATAGGAATAGAGGATGGAATAATAGGAGGATTTATAAAGAATATTACTGAAGAAGATAGTGTTTATATAGTATTTATTTAGTTATTTATATATAATACAGTAGTGACAGGCGTAAGTAGTGTATATTTTCGTATTCCGTATTTTCACCGAAATCCACCCAGGTTGTCATTCGTGAACAGCCAACAGTTGAATACTTTTAGTGGTACGTAGATATCCCGTTGCTTCGAAATCATGCATTTCTATCGGAGCCGTTCTCGGCCGACTAACAACCTCCATTCAACAAAATATTATAAATATGGATGACGTGAGAATAGCCCAGGAATATGTGGTTGCGGAGTCTAAGTAAATAGCTGTAAGTGCTAATTATTAGATAGTTGATTCCTATTGAGGGTAGTTTTTAAAGTTCAAGTTTTGAAATATTACGGAGTTATGGAAGTTTCAAAAGGGTTTATGTAAGTATCAATCAGCCCATAAGTAATTAATATTCTATTAAATATATTAAATATATTAAATATAAAATAATATAATTAATTCATTTTCAAAGAATAAAACTGCTTGATACTATAGCATATTATAAATTTAGAATCTTATAAATGAGTAGCTTGGATTATTTGATTAAGTTTGTTAACACTTTCATCCCAGGATTATCCAACAAGGTTAAATCTTATAAAGTTGAAGAATCTGCAAGCGCCTATTGTTATAAGAAAGATTAATTGATGCCCTTTCCTTATCCTAATATTAAAAATCCACCTTTGGGTAGAAGATATTTTTATATTTCAGGTGTGGTACATTGATTTAATGAGGATAATATTGAAAGATAAGCTATCAGTGCATTTAAATAGTAGAATAATAGTAGAATTCTAAGTACTTAAGGAGACTTTTCGCCGTATTGGTATATAAACATTGTTTCTCTTGATATATTTCTAATAGTTTTTCTTTTGAATCTGTATTTAGTATGTAATTCTTGATCTCTATCCTGTGAAGTCTGAGTATTTTTTTGTGCATTATCTTATCATGATAAGATTATGCATGATGCCGAGATCAGGAGGAAGATAAACAATCAAATTACTAGTGAAAGACTAGAAGAGTATTTTAAATTGTTGAAAAGCTCCTCTATGTTTGGATTATTAGTTTAATATTAAATGTATAGGTAGCGACTGGATATATATATAGTAAAGTATATATACATATATACATATACATATTGAAGTGTATGTACGGACTATATTGTATATACTATTTTATATAATTATACTAAAATTTTCAAATTTTTAGAACTCTTATATAATACTCACAATTAATTAACCATTTGTACACGTATTTCTATGATCGATTATCAATATCCAGCAGTAAATATTATTTAAATTGTTATTATTTATAATTCATTGATTCCTATGTTTCAACGGTTTGTGTTCCTTTAGCTAGTATTACTAGTATATAACGCCTGCACTAGCTGATAGTGGTTTGACGCTCTGGCTATCAATTAAGGTTGATATAACACGTTGAAACTAGATGTTCTACCTCCAAATCGGAAAAATATCTACTTTAGTGTAAATTAACTCTTATTAGATTGGTATTTAGTCAGATTAGATCTACCGGCACATCATTTCCCCGCGAAGCGGGGCCACGGGTCCGGGCAGAGCCCGGCCGCCGGAGGCAAAAGATTAGTCGTAGGTTGTTAATAAACGAGTTCCGAATTCCGCTTTTATTCCGATAGAGATTAGGAGATATTGGATATTGATAAATCTGGCGATTTAACTAATCTTAAAGGAATTGCTTTACTGTAAATGTCGAGGCAGTTTCGTATTGGTATGCAAGGGCCCGCGAGCTCAAAGGCATTGTATGCATAGAATGACCATAGAATTAAATATGGAAGAGAAGTTAACTTACGGTGGAAATAATATTATGTTAGATAATATGAATTTTATACTTGAAATGAGAATCGAAATTGTATCAAATATTTAATAATAATAAATCTACTTTAGATTACATAATCCTTCAATCCATAATCGGGTCCTTACCCTACCAGATGTCATTGTTATTTTTCTATGCCTATCATCAATGATCTGCGACGATCAATACCCGATATAAATGTTCAATCAAACAATGAAGCCCGCCTTTTAGCAAACAATCTCGCTATAAAAAGCTTAATTTTGGGCGTAGAAGTTAACGTTTGACATTTTTTGATTTAATTTAGCGGCGTGTCAGGACGTCAATAAAGTACATTTTTAGAGAGATAATAATATCTTGTTATTTGTAAAGTAACAGTATTAACATTTGATTCAACTATTTGTTGAAAATAACTTTTCATTCTTCCAACACAATTCTTTCTTCTCCCACAAAACAACCCACTATCACCATCAAAACACGTTCAAATTACTCTATTTAATCTTTGAAAATGAGTTACCAACACCAAGGACCACCTCCTGGTCCTCCTCCATTTAACTCTGGTCCAAGCAATATGTCTTATCAACCACAATCAGCTCCTCCTCCTATTCCTCCGTATGGTAAACATGAATATGATCAAAATCAACAAGCAGGATATTATCAAGATCCACCTCCACCGATTGATTATAGTACTAAGCCCGACCTATCTGGCCAATCATTCGATCAACAATTTAAAGTTGAAAAACCAAAGTGGAATGATGTTTGGTTTATTCCAATCTTTTTAGGAGTAGTTGGTGGCTTCATTGCTGTAGCTGCTATTGTTCTTACTGCTTATGTCAATAATAGAGATTTTGAAGGTACAAGTATTTATAACAGTAGTAATACCTTTTCATTAAATACAAGCACAATTATATTATTTTCTTTTGTAACGGTAATTGCTGTTGTTTTATCATTCCTCTACTATACTTTAGCAAGAATTTTCACAAAATGGTTTATTATTATTACTATGATTCTACAAATTGGTTTATCACTTGGTATATCTATCTTTTTATTGATTGAAAAAGATTGGTCTGCTGGAATTGTTGGTATAATATTTTCATTAATTTCAATGTATTGTTATTGGTCAATGAGATCAAGAATTCCATTTGCAACTATTGTATTGAAATTGGTTATTGATGTAACAAGAATTGTACCATCAACATTAATAATTTCATTATTAGGAGCTATATTTTCAGGTGCTTTATCGGCTCTTTTCTCAGTTACAATGGTTGGAACTTATGTCAAGTATCATGATAATCCTGACAATCCAACCTGTGTTAATGGCGGATGTAGTGATGGAAAATTAATTGGTTTATTAATTTATGTAACCTTTGCTGCTTATTATATGTCTGAAGTTGCTAGAAATGTTATAAGAGTTAGTATCTGTGGTGTTTACGGCGCTTGGTATTATTCTTATAAATCTGATCAAGGAATGCCCAAATGGCCTGCATTTGGTGCTTTTAAACGTGCCATGACCTACTCATTTGGTTCAATTTGTTTTGGTTCTTTAATAGTAGCAGTTATTAATCTCATTAGAGATTTGCTCAACATGGCAATGAGAGCTAATGCTGATAATGGAGGTAATCCATGTATTGCTTGTATTATCATCCTCGCTCAATGCTTGATCGGTTTAATCAACTGGGCAGTTCAATATTTCAATAATTTTGCTTATACTTATATTGCATTATATGGTAAAGCATACATTCCTGCTGCTAAAGATACATGGCAAATCGTTAAACACAAAGGTATTGATGCAATGATTAATGATGTTTTAATTGGCAATGTATTAACTTTTGGTTCAATCTTTATTGCATTTGTATGTGGATTATTCGGTTATTTATATCTAAGACTTACTAATCCTCCTTATAACTCCAGTGGTGGTTATTATCCAATTGTAGTAGCATTTGCATTTGTTATTGGTCTTCAAATTGCAAATGTAACTACTGTTTCTATCAATGCTGGTGTTCATACTTTCTTTGTTGCTCTCGCTAAAGATCCTGAAGTATTTATGATGAGCTATCCAGCAATATTTGAAGATTTACTTCAAGCTTATCCACAAGTAAGACAAAAATTAAATCTTCAATAAAAAAAATAGACTTTGTTTTCCTTTCTTTCACCTTTCTGTAATATTAATATAACGAACACCTTGATTTTCAACTAGCACTGCCTCCGGCGGCCGGGCTCTGCCCGGACCCGTAGTTCCTCGCTGCGCGAGGAAGTCTCTTGTAAACAAAACATTAGCAGGATATCAACCCCATACCATTGGTCTCTGGCCAATGGTATCCAGAACCTTCTCTTACCAACCGGGAAACCATTAATGAAAGCCATATATAGACCATCGGTTGCTGAAGTACTGCTACTAATCAATACCTCATAGTGAAACTAGAGAACAGCGATGAAAACAAATGCAGATCCAGGAAGAATAAGGATTCATCCGTCGCTTAAAATAATTTACAAAATTGTTGTTATTTACGCAACTCTTTGAAATCATAGCGTAACCTTATATGCGTGTTGCACTTGCGACTGTAGCTCGAAACACCAAACGGTCCACGCATATCGCGCAAATACAGCCGAGATATATATGAAGGAATGGGCATCTATTTACATATATACTAATTTATAACACTTACTCCTTCGTCAAATCTTACTGATTTACGTCTTGGTCGGGGTTCAGTTGGGTGTATACTTCTCTCTTTTTCTTCATGTTTACATCTTGGGCAGTTACAATTGAAACCCCAATTGATTCTTAGATCGTATTTACGTTTATCTAATTCATCAGATGGGTTTACGTAACTGGTGAATAATTCTTCTCCAGCTTTTAAGTCCCTTTTAGCGGTTATCTTTATTCCTTGGGTACGACCTAAGATTTTTACTTCCACGTTGGGATCGCACGAGTGATTAAGATGTGATTGAGTGAGAAACACACTTCCATCAAGGTTGTTGATATTGTACATTCCCAGACCATAGAGATACTCTTCATATGTTAAATTATAACTTGATTTAACTACTGCATTTAGAAGTTCATAACCTTTTGTCCATAATTGTTCATATTGTTCACCGTCTAAGCCATCCAACCCTCCTAATAAGCTACCACTTGATGCTCCTCCTCCCATAACAGCCTTTTGACGAATATCCTGACGAACTTTTGCCATTGCATCAAATTGATTCTTTATATTATTGGTAGTATCTCGTATAATATGTATTAGTATAATTCCATAAGCATAAGCAGCCATCCATTGATTTTCTAAACAGAAATTTTCATAAGCAATCCATTCATGATATTTAACAGCTTTTGAATTCTTATTATTATGCCATATGGCATTATGGATAGTATCTGATCTTTTACATTTCACATTGCAAAATCTAGCGGGGCAGGTATTACATTCAGTGCCACCACGAGCTACACCACCCGGACCACCGGCAGAAGAACGGGCCTGAAACGGCCTTGAACAATAAGCACATGCAAGAAACTTCCTCATCAAAGAAACATGATCCAATGGTGATACCAATACCAATGGTTGTTCTGACCATAATTCAGCACCTTCTTTAAAGATCTTTGCTGCATATAAACCTTTCCCCTTAGCTTTACTAATAACCATCTTAACACCCTCAGGCAACTTCAAATCAGGAGTAGCATGACTTGTAATCTCATTTGCATATTGAAAAGGAGTAACATTAGTTTGCAAACCAAAGGTCTTCAACAAACTCTTCAACCTAGTAGCTGATAATGACCAAGTTGGATGTTCTTGCTTAACTAAAGCATGGAGCTTAGCATTACCAAGAGACTCATTAGCTTTATCTTTTTTCCACAATTCAATTACAGCACCCACCACTTCCCTATCATGAGGAGTATACTCTTTATTTTCTTCACTCATTCTAGTATTACAAATATATTCTAAAATCCTATTATCATCGTCATCGACCATGATCGGTGAAACTTTAATCTGGGTTAGGGCACATGCCTCCGGCGGCCAGGCTCTGCCCGGACCCGTTGCTCCGTGCTCCGCACAGAGAGGGAGAGGAGGGGTATTTCCACTGATTAGTTATTCCGAGCAAAGCGAGGAACAACGGGTTCGGGCAGAGCCCGACCGCCGGAGGCAAAAGAGAAGGTGGCCGTGTAAGAGCTCAGGGGTACATGCTGATGCGGCGGATAAATATATAGAGGATGGATAGACATACAAAGGTTGGTGATGGAATAGATAAGATAAGGAGGAAGTTGTAATGAGTTTGTTAAGAAGAGCAATTGTTTATACAACAATTGGAGGTCTTGTTGGATTTAAGGTAAATCATGTTTGGAATAATGGAGGATTGTTTAGTGATACTCCTGTGAAAGGAACTGCTAAAGCATTTAGACATTCAGAGAAATTAGAGGAGAAATTGAATAATTTGGATTTAGTAAAAAAATTGAGTAAAGATCCTCAACATCATAAACTTCGTCCTTGGGATTATGCTAATGAAGATAAGAATCGAGCTGTTTTCACGTCAGGTCCTTTATATACACCCGGTGGTATATCAATTCCTCCATTACTGTTCGCTAATGAAGATGAAAGATCTATTGTAACAATCATTCATTGTGGACATTTTCTAGCAGGATTTCCATTTATAGTTCATGGAGGAATACTCAGTACAGCGCTTGATGAAGCATTACATAGAACAGCAGCTTTAAGTCTGGGTAGATATCCCCAAGAGACAGTCAAGATTAATTTAAGTTATAAAAGTCCAACATTAGTCAATCAATTCATTGTTATAAATACAAAAACAGAGATTGTAAAAGATGGGACAAAGGTGAGGATAGAAGGAGCAGTTAGTACATTAGGAGGTAGAGAACTAGTGACAGGAGATGGTGAATTTGATGTGGTAGTTCCAGTAGAGAAGAGTAGTTGGAAGAGTATAGTAGGATTATAATCTATATAATCATCGCGAAGAGAAGAACAACGGGTCCGGGTCGAGCCCGGCCCGCCAGAGGCAATGTAAGGGGATATGTAAATCTATATATTTAACCAGAGAATGAAAAGGTACCTACAGAAGCGGTTAATCCAGCATTACGTGGAGTTAGATTTCTACGCGAGTAAAGAGTTGTGAAATCTCTTAAGATTGAACGTACTCGTTTGAAATCTTGTGATTCCATCGATACTGAGATACGATGAAGGAGCTTTTGCTTTTCATCAGTGCTTAAAGATGATGGAGGGAGGGTGTTTAAGGCGCTTGATAGCCATTGTATGGCTTGTTGACCGTTTGAGATTTTGTATACAGATAGGAGAAGGGAGGATGCATCGGTGATTACATCTCTTGGGTATGAGAAGAGAATACCAGTTATAATAGTTGTTGTTAATTGTTCACCTTGTGAAGTGGCGAGATTAATTACGATGGTGCGAATTTCTGGTGGAACTTCACCACCTGGGATTACTGAAGAGGGGGATTTTTCTCCTGAATATGCAAATAAATCAAGGAGGAAATGTAAGGTTGCGATAAGTGGATCGAATTGTTCTAGAGTGAGAGCTGCTAAGGAAGCTTGAAAAGTGGTGGTAATCCAATCAGATGTTAGAGCTAATTGAGGATAATACATTAGGATATCACTTGATAGATGGAAATAATCTTCAATAAGATCAGGAATATCTTTGGGATTTGTATTTGATAAGATGCGAAAGAAGGAATATGATTGATGCTTACAAAATTCCCAAATGAATTGATTATTCTTTTCTTTATCAGGTGAATCTGAATTAGGTTCTTCTTTATTGAATTCGCTTACTAATGCTCCACTAACCCATAAATAGCAACCGAATTTGGTTCTATCAAATTCATTTGCTAAAAGATTACCAATGGTTGAAAGGATAGGACGAAGACCAGAACCAGAAGAATGAAGGCAATATTTGATAAATTTAGAACAACGTTCGGCAACAAAGGAGGATGTACCATGAGCTTGAATTAATGGAGGAACAATAGGAAATACTTCAAATATAAATTGTGTTGTTGGATGGGTAGTAGAGTTATTACTATCAGGTCTTACATAACGAATAAAAATTGTTAATAATTCAATAATATCAGCAATTGATCGATAAACCTGATCATTTCCTTCACTTTTTGTTAAATCTATTAATTTTTGAACAATTGGTTTTGTGAAATGTTGTAAAGCAATAAGGATCGATGGCTCTGGTTGAGATTTGATAATATACGCTATACCTTCAGTTACTTGATATAATGATTGAATATCAAGGATATTGAGCATTTTTTCATAAAATGGATGTAATTGTTCAATATATTTTGCTAATAAATCTCTACAATCTTGACAAAAGAACATGAGAGCTTGAGCAGATGCTTTATTAACATCATTATCATTGTTATCAAATCCTTTGATGATATAATCGAGTTGGAAATCAAGATATTGTGGATGTTTAGCAGTCCATTCAGTATATCTACCAAGAAGTAAAGTAGCAGTATATCTAATCTTATTATTCTCTGGAAGAGATAATAATTGGCTCATAATATTTGGTAAAACACTATCCTCATTAAGATCTACTACTTGACCCATAGCTCTAACTGAGAAAAGTGGTGCTTCAATAGATTGCCAATCACGAGTAGATGTAGGAGTTACAACGCCACTACCATCAGAATTACCTCCTAAACTCGCTACCAATGCTTTATATGATTCTCCTAATGCTTTACTACTACCTACCACTTCACAACAATCCTTCAATACATCACCGATATCATGTCTAAACAACCTAAACTTTTCTTCATCTTCTCTATTACCATTAAATAAATCACTATTTACATCTCCACTTGGATATTTCAATCGTTCAATAATTATGCTAATTAATCGTAAATAAACATCAGCTAATATTCTTCTACTATCAGCATATTTCTCCATTACAATCATTTGCTTAAGAGTATACCAAAAGTAAAAAGTATATGAAATAGCATCCAATTCCTCATCCACTTTAACACAATCAATTATACATTCAATCAAATCAAGGAAATCATTTGGACTTTGTGCGACTAAAACATGCCATGATTCACCAGCTTCAGAGAAAACTTTAGTCAACCCAATCAACAAATTTGAATCATCTTTAACATCGACAATCTTCTCTCTTAATCCGACGATCCTTGGATACAACTCGCCAATCAAATTCAAATTAGTATTATCTCTTGTTTCTTTAATAACTGAACATATACATTCAACAGCACCTTCAAAAGTACCATCATCATTCAAGCCAATAAACAAAATATTAAATAAATCACTACCAAGGAAATCTTCGATTGAAATCTCCTTTAGCCAACTATTCAAACATTCGTATAAAACAACAAGAGTATCTTCAGATAAACCACTACCTCCACCGCCATTACCACTCCCACCAACACCACCCGCTATCGCGCTTACCCCTGAAGCACCACTAGGAGTAGCTGTACCTGATCTACTGCTACCACCTCCAACAGCATTTTTAGCATATTCTATTAACAAATGAACAACTTCGTTAGCATTTCTATCCAATAATTCTTCACTTCTCATATTATATTCTTCATCAGTTAACAAAGTATGTCTTGGATTTAACAATTCCTCGGGTAACACCTTTAAAAATTCCAATAAACAAGGTAAACTTTCATTACTACCACCAAATGTCTGCACCATTTCCTTGACAACATCTTTCCATTCTAGAATTTGCAATGCTAAATCAGCTAAAACGACACTTAATTGAATACCTACAGTCCTTGGAACACCTCTTAATGAAATATTATGTTTTAACAATTCCACCACGGAATTCTTCAATTCAACTCTTGCTTCTTTAGGAACTTGATGTAAATCATACGAAATTTTCGATCTTAAAGTTTGTGCACAAAAGACTTTAGCAGGAACTGGATATTCCTCTAAACTACCTGCTAATATTTTATGAAGGATGCCCCAGGCTTCAGTCTATAAATGTTAGTATCGCTGGATTGCCTCCGGCGGCCGGGCGCTGCCCGGACCCGTTGTTCCTCGCTGAAGCGAGGAAATGGGGAATGTAGCTTACACTTTTTTGAAACTCTTCTAAGTAACTACCAAACTCATGTCTTTGAGTTGCATCTTGAGTAGAATAGAAGCCATCTAATGCCTGTATTAAGTGCTCTAAACTGATTGCACTCATTCTTTTGTTGTTATCACTTGAACAATGAAAACCACGTCTATATACAATATTCACAATTCGAATTCTCCCGAGAAAAGTTTATCTCAAGATTAAGCAAAATAATATAAGAGTGTGTGGTGAAGTGACATCTACAGCATACATAGTAGCCGTTCTAAACAAATAATATTTCAAGGTGCACGCCTCACGCCGCGCCGTCTTATCATATACTTCACGATCATGAAGGTTCAATCTTGGTACGGTATAGAATAAAAATCACAATGGCAGATAGAACTCAACAACGGGTGGTAAGTACCTATTATCCTCGCGCAGCGAGGAACAACGGGTCCGGGCAGCGCCCGGCCGCCGGAGGCAATCCCCCGATACTAACATTATAGATGATCCCACCAATTAACCTACTATTTAAATATTTACAACAACATACACCAGTACAAATTTGGTTATACGAACAAGTTGATTCGAGAATAGAAGGAGAAATAAGAGGATTTGATGAGTTCATGAATTTAGTTGTTGATAATGCAGTAGAAGTTAATTTAAAGAAAGATACAAGAAGAGAATTAGGAAGGACGTTATTAAAAGGAGATAGTATAACATTAGTATCAAGCTTAGAAGTATAAATAAAGTAAATTCCAAAACATCGCTACATCTAGGAACAACGGGTCCGGGCAGAGCCTGGTCGCTGGAGACTTACGAGTAAAAAGTATCATTAATGATAACCCCATCAAGTAAACGATCATGTGATTCAAGAGGAATATCATCAACCAACTGAACATCAAGACCAATACCAATTAATTTAGAATCAGGAAGATTATTAGTTTGAGTCCAACGTTGATGAATGGTTATAAAAGTATCATAATATCCTTTACCATGACCCAAACGTTTACAAGATTTAGTAAAAGCAACGCCAGGCATAATAATGAGATTTAAACCTCCAGCCATATAAGGAGTGGTTGATTGATAATTAAAAGGAGGTTCTCTTAATTTATATTTACCATGAGGTTTTAATTTATTAATTTCATCCATAGATTTTACTTCCAACATTTGTAATTCTGTTGTTTGAAAAGAGAATAATTTATTATGAGGATTTTGAAGTGGAGTTATAGTTGGTAAAAAGACTCTTTTCTTATCGTTAAAAGCATTTTCGATTATTTTACTAGTTTCAACTTCGCCACTTTCAAGATGTAAATAGCAAGCAATATTTTGTGCTTCTCTATATTCTGGTAATTGTCTAAGTGTTTCAGCAATTGATAACGCTATATGAGTTAGTATGCCTCCGGCGGCCGGGCGCTGCCCGGACCCGTTGTCCCCCGCGAAGCGGGGGTGGTTGGGGGGATGGAATTGAGTGCTTACATTGGGCTGTGATTGACTCTGGGGAGAGGGTAGCGAGGTTCTGTTTTACTAGTTTGCGTAAAAGGCGTTTGGTGGACATTTGAGGCTGTCGTGAATGAAGGATGAAACTGATGAAAGGAGGAGGAGAGCTGAAAATGTGGAAGTATTCAGATGGGAGTGGATGGATTGGAGCCTTCAGGGGTACAGTGCCGTATCAAGAGGAGAGACTGAGAGCTTAAAGAGTCAGATGAACAGGCCGTTGAGTAAGTAGTTAACGCGATGAGGTTAAATGTGGAGAAACTTTGTTGATATCTGCGGGTTCGGGTTAATAACCTTAACTTAAGATATTTTTCTCGAAAATTGAGGTGGGGGTAGATAACGGTTATTGACGGCACGGAAAGATGATAGCGATGGATGACTGATTTTGGGATGACTTAAGGAGAGAAGGAGAACGAGAATGAGAATGACTATAATTAAGAAAGATATTAAATTGACTTTAGTGAAAGTTTACGAGAGTATAAATGACTCATTGACAAGACATAGGAGGAAGAGATTGTAGATAGAGAAAAATGCCAGAGCTAGTTGTAATACGATAGTGAAATTCCTTCCTCGTTGTGATCTAAACAGCGGGTCTGGGCAGTGCCCGGCCGCCGGAGTCAAAGTAGGAAAAGAGGAGAAGAGTACACAGTAGTGGAAATTCCGAGCTCCGCTCGGAACAACGGGTCCGGGCAGAGCCCGGCCGCCGGAGGCATATGTGGGGGTTTGGGTGGTTTGGGTGGATTGCAGTGCGGCAATGGAACGGATAAAGGTTGGCCGATGTCGGTGAAAAATAAGAGGTCGGGATAAGGTGGTGAGTATTTATAATCGGGGGAATCCACATTGAAAGTATAAACTTGAATTGAATTTGTAGAGGAGAGAGTGAAGGAGAGAGATTGTAAGATTATTTGTTATAAGATGAGTTTTAAATTATTTTTATCTTCTCAATCAAAATTGAGTAATAAAAGTTTCATTAGGGGATTTTCAAGCTCAAAATTATCATTAGATTTAGCAAAGTTAGATTCATCAAAATTAAATGTAAAGACAACTGCAAATCCAAAATCTTTACCTCCACCTGAACAACTTATTTTTGGTAAATCATTCACAGATCATATGTTGGCAATTGAATGGGATGCTGAAAAGGGATGGGGTGCACCACAAATCAAACCATATGAAAATTTATCATTAGATCCAGCAGCAGTTGTATTTCACTATGCTTTTGAATGTTTTGAAGGAATGAAAGCTTTCAAGGATGTTGAAGGAGATATTCGTCTTTTCAGACCAGATAAGAATATGGCAAGATTAAATACTTCTTCAGAAAGAATTTGTTTGCCAACTTTTGATTCAAGTGAAATGATTAAATTATTAAATGAATTTGTTAAATTAGAAGAAAATTTAATTCCTAATAAAAAGGGCTATTCATTATACTTACGTCCAACTATGATTGGTACTCAAGTTGGTTTAGGTGTTGGTACACCAAATAAAGCATTATTGTATGTTATTGCATCACCTGTCGGTCCATATTATCCAACTGGATTTAAAGCTGTTAGATTAGAAGCTACTGATTATGCTGTTAGAGCATGGCCAGGTGGAGTTGGTAACAAGAAACTTGGTGCTAATTATGCTCCATGTATTTTACCTCAAAAGGAAGCTGCTTCAAGAGGATTTCAACAAAATCTTTGGTTATTTGGTCCTGAAGGTAACATCACTGAAGTTGGTACTATGAATGCATTCTTTGTATTTAAAGATTCTCTTACTGGAAGAAAAGAACTTGTAACTGCTCCTCTTGATGGTACTATTTTAGAAGGTGTTACAAGAGATTCTATTCTTGAATTAGCAAGAGAAAGACTTGATCCAAATGAATGGACTATTTCTGAAAGATATTGTACTATTCATGAAGTAAAAGAAGCTTCTAAAAAGGGTGAATTAGTAGAAGCTTTTGGTGCTGGTACTGCTGCTATTGTTTCTCCAATCAAGGAAATCAGTTATCACAATGAACCAATTAACGTTCCTCTTCAACCAGGTAAAGAAACTGGTGAATTAACAGAAGCAGTTGCTCAATGGATCTCCGATATCCAATATGGTGTCATTGATCATCCTTGGTGTAAAAAAATCTAAATAGACTTTAACCCCCTCCAACTACATATGCCTCCGGCGGCCGGGCTCTGCCCGGACCCGTTGTTCCGAGCTACGCTCGGAAATAAACACCTTTAAATAAGCGTAGTTTGTATGAGAAAAAAGGAAGTGAATGATTTTAAACCATTTATATACTTTTTGTTAAATTATACTTGGTTAGCTACTAGCTGATACACTGAGGTGCTAAGTACGTTTGGGGATGCTGTGAGGTTTCCATAAAACTATATATAATCAATAGCATCATTTCCAATGTTCCAATCTCGATTGATCCAAGTATCCTGCTGCTCCGGTCTTCCCAGTAGTATAAATGTAACATATGTTATTGATCATATATATTGTAAATTGATTATACTTCCATACACTTCAAACTCCCATATTACTTCACCAACAATCGCTATATTCTTTGTAAAACACAAGATTTCTCCCACTAAATTCAAAGACAACTCATTATATTTTTATATAATGACAAGGCTATTCAATAGAAAGAAATAATTCTTGGGAAAGATTGTTTATATTTACTGATTTTACGTTATGTGCGCGTCTATACCATGATAATGTTTCTCCATTAACAGCACTTGATATCCTCTTCATAATTATTGAACTTTGTCATATGATAGTTTTGTTATCTCAGGGATAACAAGAACTACCAGATACTGCCAAATATATCATTTTATTAGAGTAATATTCATTTATGATAAGGAGAATATCTAATGGTGAGTAGAATAATATGAAGCAAGAATCACTTCTATTAACAACAAAATTTTTCTCAATATCAAGCGATACCGCAATACATGGTACGCAGGTAATTAAGAGATAAAACAGAGGTAGGGAACTACTATATCTTGTTATATGCTAGGTTTAACTCCGAGAGGAACTTATATATGTTAATTCACAATATTATTATATTAATTAAGTTAGAGCAATGTGATAACTATACATATGAATGTTTGATCCGCAGCATTAACTAACCTCATGACCAGTGGATCCTCTCTCTAGGAGTAGATTCTATTAACATTCTACAAACTCTTCGCAAAGCGAAGAGCAACAGGTCTGGGCAGAGCCCGGCCGCCGGAGGCCGCGAGAGGTGGTACAGAAACTATATCATAAATAGGTTTATAGATCACGTTTAAGTTTGTTTTCCAATTGATTTCTTTGATTTATCCCTTCCTCTAATGTTGAAATATATGTGGAATATTTGATCGTTTCTTTAAGCAAATATTGAGATTTTCTTTCCCAATTTGAATTTGCTCTTGAGGATACCATTAATGAAGAAGTGAAAAGTTCAATCATTTGTGCTCGAGATGCATTATGTTTTTCTAAAGAATGTTCTACTTCCATTTGAAATTTTCTTAACATTTCTAATTGTTGTTCTTCTTCTAATGTAGATAATACTTGAGATGTTAATGGTGATCTCCATTCTCTAATTTGAATCTTAGTACCATTGATTGTTATAACGTCAAAAGCAGTAGATTGAATATCTGGTTTAGATTCTGGAGGACAATTAGTTATATTTGCTTCAAACATCTCTAATGGAACATTCCAACCATATTCTGAACTTGATACTGCTTCTACCAATGGTTCTTTTGATACTCTTGCTGCCCAATAATTACACGAATATACATATTCGTTAGCAATTTCTTTTGTTCCTGCTCTGAATATTAAAACTGATTTATTTGGTAAAGTTAAAGACCAATCCACAAAATCTGGTTCAAGCATTGACATATATGTAGAGCTTGAGATAATTATACTATTACGCATTAGTGATTTTTTGGTAATAGGATTTGTTTGTGCCATTGTTTGACAAAGTGGAATATTATCAGTTAATGTAGCTCTATCAAGCCAATTTCCTCCTCCTACATTGGTATAATTGTTTGGAGGGTCAAATGTATAGTTAATCGGTCTTTGATTACGACTTGGATGATCAAAACTAAATATTTTAAGATATCCTTTTTGAACAATTACAAATACTTCTAACCAACCTTCTCTTTTTCTATACTTTTTACTAATTCCTCCATCAATAAACGCTTGAAGTTTAAGTAAACCTTCTTTTGCCCATGGTGCACCAGTTAATCCTAATTTTTCTTCAAATTCTATTTGTTCATCATCATTACCATCTACTGATTCATTAATTGTTATTATAGTATTGGGACTATCAGTGAAATCAGTGTTAGATGTAGGACTTTGTCCTTCTCTTCTACCTCTTGGTAATGCTATACTACTAGTAATACTATTTATTTCATTATCACCATCATCATCATAATTAGAACCTGATTCACTAATTGATAAGAAATCTGATTCTGCTAATAATTCTGCTCGAGCAGCTTTTCTTTCTTCTCGTATCATTGTATTTCTTAAGATTCCTGAAAATCCAATTGGTTCATCAGCATTAATATACATACTTCTTTTATTACCAAGAATTGGTTGATTATTTGCAATTACTCCTTGATATTCATAATCAGACCAAGCATCACTTCCCCCTGATATCCAGCTTGCACGACGATGAAGTTTAGCAATGAAACTTGGCCTTTGAGATTCAACAGGAGTATGAGGTGGTGTACCATAATAATTGTTTAAAGAAGTAGCTGAAGATTGAGCATGAAGATATACTCTTGGAGGGGAAAGAAGATTACCACGTGCTAGATTTAAAGGAGTTAAATCGATTGAAGTATAGATTCCTTTTAATAAAGAATACATTAAACCTTCCCATTCCTTCATTGAATAATGAGAATCATCACATACAAGAGTTACATTATCAACCTTAGTTGAATGCATAGTAGTACTCCACCTTTTCATTGCACTAGATGGTTGTCGAGAAATAGAATCAATTGAAGATCTTTTTCTACTAAAAGTTGAATGATTATCATCTAAAACAGTTCCTTCGCCTCTTAACAAAGTTTTCATGGTTTCAAACGTTTGTTGTACATATTGAGATCTAGGCATTTTCTTTGATGAAGTATATTCTTCAGAATGATGATCAGTATTGAGTAATAGAATAGAATAAGCTAAAGTATAGATTACACCAGGGGATTTGAATCCATGATTAGGATTACATTCACACCAGCGATCAGAAAATGCATCAATAATTCTATCTAACTGTTGAGATTCTGCTTTCATATAGAGTTTATCACATAAACCTCTTAAAGAAGCTAAAACACTACAATTAGCCCAGTTGAACAATCTCATATAAGCTCTTCTAATTTCACCTCTTTCCGGTTGGTTGTCACCTAACCAAGCAGCAGCTTCAATATGGTTAATCAAATCTGCCTTCCCTTGAAATAAACGAAGAGCAATATCAGTTGGTGTTAAAGGGCGATTACGTAGTGATAATTCTGATTTCTTCTTCTTCATTCTTCTCTTTCCATTGGAACTAATACTTCTTTCTGTTCTCATTTTAGATAATGGTTCTGGTGGTGGTAGTAATCTTTTCGGCTATCATGTTAGAACGAGCACTTTGTACCTCCGGTGGCCGGGCGCTGCCCGGACCCGTTGTTCCTCGCTACGCGAGGATATAGGGGTATGAACTTACCATTCCAAATGACGTTGATAGATCGGCTTTGAAGGGTAGTGGTAAAGGAGCTTCGGATTCAATGATACTCGCAGCAAAAGAGAATTCGGGATTAAGGTTGGGTGACGCTGTAATTAAAGGAGGTATTGTGATATCAGTAGGACCATCATTGATATTTGATGCACCAGATGGTATTGTAAGTTGATTGGTAACCAGAGAATTATCAACAGTAGTAATAACGGCGGAAGGTGAATTGTCAATTGTAATTGCTCTTGGTGTATAACTTTTAATGGAATCTGAAGTTGGTGATTTTTCATTAAGCTCATTAGGATATTCCATACTAAGAGGTGTTTCATCATTTTGCTCTTTTGGTAGAGTTTTAATGAAATCCATAATTGATATTGGTTCATTATCACTTCTTTCTGGAGTAGTACTTGGTGTTGGAAGAACACCCCATTGACTACTATCTACGATTGGTGTACCAGAATCATCTATAAGTAAAATTGGTTTTGAAATATTAGGACGAGTAGATGGTTGAGGTGAGAAAAGCCATTTAAAAATTCCCTTCTTTTTATTAGATTTTGTTTTTGTTGATGAAATAGAGATTTGAGATTGTGATTTCGTTGGAATTTTATCAAGAGTAGGTGAATTAGGTGATGATATACTGGTCATTGGAGAAGTTCGAGTTTACTTTCTTCTAATTCGAGAATTGGTTTTTAGATTTTTGCTTCTTCTTGCTCTTCTCAATCTTTTAATAACTTTTAACCTTAATTGTTTGTACTGGAGACAGTTTTGCTTTCTATATTTCAATAAGCTATATTGTTTGATATAATCGGTTAATATTATAATATTTGATTCATTTAGATCATCTAAGCTATAATATATATATAACGTTTACCCCTATTTATTTATTTATATCAGTTATATATTTTTACGTCGGATTATCAAGGAATTAAATATGCACATGGAAAATCAGACCTGACGTTAAGGCGAAGGAATGTTAACGTAAAAGTGGACGCCAATAGCATATGTTTACATTGCATGTTGGTGATTTCTGTTAACGTTTAAACTTTCAGGGGGGACATAAATATAGAACTCCAGCCCCATTAAAACGTTACTCTATGCATAAACTTTTCAGGGGCTGCCTCGAAGTTAGAGTTGAAGCTAGGATTGATTTGGGTAGTATCTGCAATAACATGCGAGATCGAGGGCGGGTTCTGGCCCGGTAAACATGACAGGCAGGTGGGATGTCTTCCTACAGTTGTGTTTTGAATAGGGTTAGGAAATAAGGGGGATATACGGAGGGATGGTGAAGAGGTTGAATTTGAAAGGAAGAATTTGAAAAGAAGAATTTGAAAAGAAAAATATATATATATAAGGTTATAAAATATATTTCAATGTTGTTTATTATCATGAAACAATTTTTAAGGTGCCTTTAGGTATATCCGTTTTGGATTTTAAAGTTATCATTAGTAATTAAGGTTGAAACTACTCTACGGGAAGTAAACTGCGGAGGACTGCTGTACTTAGGTATTCTTCTATTGTGAATTGCGCGCTGCAAATCAATCACGGTAGGTTAATTAAGAATAATTTTGGCTGGAAGTTGCATTTGTGTTTACGTTTACATATTAGGTAGACATAAGCAAGAAAAGCTAAATAGTTAACGCTAAATTAGCATATTTTAATTTACATGGAGAATGAAGAAAGAGAAAGGTAATTTTAGTTAAGAAGTGTTAGGTCCACTTAGTGCATTCGGATAAATATAAAGTTATATTTGGCGATTGCGTTGGAGCTCTAGGCTAATATTTAGGCTAACTTTATAGGATGTGATGGTATAAAGTTGCTGAGTTAGTTAACTGCCATTGTACAGCTATCATAGCTTATCAGTTGTTAGAATTTTAAGGGGTGAAATACCTACATGCAAATTTGTAAATACACGTTATTATATATTTAATACAATTATAAGCTAGCTTTAATAATTTTAATTGAGATCTCGAGTAAGACAATAAAAGTCAAGTTATAGCTGGTTGTTATGTATAGGCAACTAAGTTGAGTGAGATTGAATCAATATGCACTGATATCCACACTTAGTTAACCACTCAAAATGTTAACTAACGTTAACAGAAATTATTACTGCCTGAATGCTGCTCTGACCAATGCAACGACGCAAAACATTAATGGCGATTGAGAGTAAAACCGATTAATGTGTTTTCACTTTAATGCCAAAGTGGAACATACTTGAATCAACGGAATTCAATCAGCTTTTTAGCTAACTGTATATAAGACCGAGGAAAGTATGCACACTCTCAAGAGATAACTTTACCATAACAAACTATAACAAATGAGAATAGTACGAAATAATAGCAAATCTCAATAGCGATCCAATCAAATAAATACCGAAAACAAACAGCAAATATGATATTGAAAAGTAAACCAATGGATCTATACAACTATAGATCCGTTAATAAACTGATTATAAGTAAATACCGAAACGGCATCTAATCTCCGAGATCTAACGGCTAACTAACCTATATTCGGTTATCATATCTATCGCTCTCCCTAATTTAACCCCGTTAATTTAAAATTAACCGTCTTACGCTAATGCCGTATAACGGCAAAAAGGGGAGGTTGGGCTTAGGTACGATAACTAACCGAAAGGTAAGGCTGTAGTAAATTAAACCACCCTCCTTAATAATTATAACAGTATTAGATCGATTAGAGATCTTCATTAGATTGTATTTACAACCGACTACCGATACGATCTGGGGAACATCAACACATTAAAATTACATCAACAAGTAATAAGACCAACCAAATTTCAACTTTACCTAAGCTCTTTTCAGCAAACAGAAACCATCAATACTAAAACATAATCACACTATCATATTACTAATAAAAATATCAACGGAATGTCATTTCTGTTCAGCCGCAGTAAACAAAAATCACCCCAAGAACTTGTACGAAGTCTTAATGAAATCTTAACACGGGCAGACTCTGTTTCTGAACGTAGAAAAGTAAGTGCTGTCTCTCCTCCCCCACATGCCTCCGGTGGCCGGGCGCTGCCCGGACCTGTTGTTCCTCGCTTCGCGAGGAGAACCACCCACCACTCGATGTTCTCTCATCTGATATTCCTCGCGAAGCGAGGAACAACGGGTCCGGGCGGAGCCCGGCCGCCGGAGGCACAAGCCACGTTACTAACATTAATAGGGGCTAGATGAGATTACGAAGATTTTATCACAAATAAAGGTTATTCTATATGGAGATCAGGATAATGATCCACAACCCGATCAAATAGCTCTTTTAGCACAAGAGGTTTATTCTTCAGATGTCTTGGTTACCTTGGTTGCAAGTTTACCAGTTTTAGATTTTGATGGTAGAAAGGATACTGTTGTCTTGTTCACTACCTTGTTGAGAAGACAGATTGGTAATAGATCTCCTACTATTGATTATTTATTGTCAAGACCAATGATTTTTGATTCTCTTATTATTAATAATGGTCTACCAGATGTTGCTCTTAATGCCAGTTCTATTATACGTGATTGCATAAAATATGAACAATTGAATAAAATGTTTTTGAATTCTTCGTCATTTTGGAAATTCTTTGATTATGCTAGGGATTCTTCTTTTGAACTATCTACTGATGCTTTTGCTACTATTTATGATATGCTAACTTTACATTCTAGCTTAACAAGCAAATTCTTGATTCAAAATTCAGCGAAATTCGTTGATACTATGTCCCAGTTATTACAATCTGATAATTATGTTATCAAGAGACAATCCGTAAAGATAATGGCTAATTTAATTAATGATAGAGCTAATTATAGTTTTATGACGGATTATGTTGACGATTCGGAGAATTTGAAATTAACAATGGTTTTATTAAGAGATAAAAGTAAAAATATTCAATATGAAGCATTTAATATTTTTAAAGTATTTGTTGCTAATCCAAAGAAATCAAAACCTGTTTCTGATATTTTAATTAAAAACAAAACAAAGTTATTGAATTACTTAAATAATTTCCATTCTGATAGAAAAGATGATGAAACTTTTCATGATGAAAAGGCGTTTATTATTACTCAAATTAGTAGTTTACCAAATCAAGTATCAACTCCATCATCTACTTTACCATCTGCTGTTCCATCTGCCATTCCATCTGCTTTTCCTTCTGCTGCCCCATCTGCTGCCCCATCTGCTGCCCCATCTGCTGCTCCTTCAACTACTACCTCTCGTAGAACCTCTCCTGTTCCTAGCTCAACATCAAACTCTTCTCCTAGCTATAATCAACCTTTACTCTCCACTCCTCCTTTAATAATTCCTCCTCTACAACCACCACAACAACAACCCCCTCCTCCTCCAGGAACTAACGACCAAAGATTTTAATCACTATTTATCCTTCCATCTACCTCTGCATTAACAAATATATTTAGCATTCCTACCATCTCAATCCTGCCTCCGGCGGTCGGGCTCTGCCCGAACCCGTTGCTCTTCGCTTCGCGAAGATTCATAGGCTCACCTTACTTCGTTAGCGAAAGATTCTTCCTTCGGTTTTTACTTCATCTTATATTAATTTAAGCTGTTTTCTTATGACCTTACTAATCAAAAGATGCCATAATATTCTCCTATAGGAAGAGACACCAGTCCTTTAAATTTGTTTCAAATGGGAAGTAGTTTTATAGAAGTGCCTACGATTAGCGCTTACCAACTCCCCCACGATAAGGTGCATATACCTTCATGGTACTGAAGCAGTATAATCAATACAAGTAGAGTTAAATACAGAATCATGGGAATCTCTCCCATTACGTAGTTCCTACAACTGTTGTTGATGTGAATGGGTGGAAATTATGATACGCAAGTTATTCGGATCCAGCGCCAGCGTAATTCAACCGTTTATACTTAATTCATAACCAAATATATATTTATTCCATGAATAACCGTATAACTCTTAGTTATTTACAAATATATTATTAAATATAGTTATATAGAATATGCATTTTCCTCTACCAGACGAACTCTATCACCTAAAATATAACAGTAATTTTAGATGATCCTATCTTCCCGCTGTTCCTCTTAAGCATAGTTAACTAACTATACAATTGGAGTTGGATTTAAAAATAAATTAGGGAAGAAACGAATACCAGAGACTTGTTCATCTCTACAAAGAGCACCATGTTCTTCAGCCATTTCTAACTCTTCATTAGCTACTGTTAAAGACCATCCAAACTTTTTACTGGCATCTTGAACACTAATACCAATTTCTGCTTGATATGGTTCTAAACTTGATATCCATTCATTTAAATGGCGTACTATAACTTGTGGTGTACGATATGCTTCTTGAACTACTAATAATCCTGATTTAAACTTTCTTAAACGAATTGGTAATTGAAGACGTTCAAACAGTTCACATGATGAATAGAGATCTTTTGGTGATATTAACGAGAATCCTCTTGCTCGATTATATATAGCAAACAAATCAAATAAGCTTATAACTCCTCCTTCTTTAGAAAGTATTCCTCCAGAATCAAGAAATTCTGCTAATTGACGTGCTAATTCAGAATGAAATACTTCTGGATCATGTGCCATTTCTTTTGTAACTACTGTTGAATTTAATCCTAATGCTTGTGATGATTGTCGAAGTGCTTTTCTTGCTTGTAATGATGATGAAGAAGAAGATTTTAATTCTTCTTTTTCTAAGTGATGTGCATATTGCTCAGCAAGTTTTATTAAATCTTGAGCACGAGACATTAAACCTTGAAGGTCATCTAAAGCTGATCCTAGAATCTCTTGTCTTTTCTGGCGATTTCTTTCTCCAGCTTGTTGAAGACCATGAATACCTTGAGCAGCAGTGGGGTGACGTGAATCAGTAGTGGATGAAGATGTACTAATACTATTACTAGCACCACCACTAGTACTTAAATTACTAGTTGAACTTGATATCCATTCTTTAGTTGCAATCACTTTCTTTAATGCATTATAAAATGCTCTATCGCCATTTCCTCTAAAGCTTAATTTTATTATATTTGTAGTTACACCCCCATTACTATTAATCAGAGTTGTTGGACCAGGTGAATCAGTTCTTATTAAACCAGGTGGTAATCTCGGAGAGATTAATCTAGCACCACACATTTCACATTGATTTAGAGATGGATGGTTAATAAAAGTACAACGTGGGCATTTAAATCCATCAGATGAAGAGCCAGTTGCAGCTGTTGCTCCTCCCACCTCCCCTACCTCTTCTCCTCCTTCTCCTTCAATTGCCAATCCTCCTAATTCAACTTCAATCATTTCACTCGCTACTGAAGGAGAATTACTTATAGATCTATCTACTCCTCTTCTATCATTACTGCCCCCTCCCACCGGTGTTGCACTCGGACTTGGAGCCCTTGAATGATCTTCTATAGCTTTCTCAATAACATCGACACCTGCTTTAATACCACAAGTTAAACAAACTGGCAGGTCACTTATTCCATGTTGATAAGTCCTTGATAAATCATTTGAAAAGAAGCAAATAGGACAAATCCATGATACCTGAATACCATCTGTTAAAACTGGTTGAATAACACTTGGACTATCTTCTTTACCATTTCTATCAACAACTTCATCATCGTCATCCTTCAATACCAAACTAATTTTCGGAGATGATTTCAAAAATCTTCCATTATGACTTATATCTTTAACAATAGCCAACTTCAAACCAATTGAATTCTTTTCTGAATCAATATTATCAACATAACAAATTCTATGAGTTGTTAAATAAACCCTTCCATTTTGATATCCTTTTGCTTTGTATTTCCTATGATCTTGTTAGACTCTGTAGGGGAGTTTGCCTCCGGCGGCCGGGCGCTGCCCGGACCCGTTGTTCCTCGCTTCGCGAGGATGATTTTAACTGACCCTTCATATATTCCTACATTATTTTCTACATGAACATCTCGTTCATTACCAATTAATACTGGCCGTCCAACTGACGATAGCACTAATTTCTCCCATCTGCTCATCAATTGATTTAAGATCCAGTTCCCTGAGTTCCCTCTTCTTCTTTTCTTCTCTTACTTTTAATTTACAGTTCTTTACCTATACCGTCCTCCACTCTTGGCCGGTCTCAGTATCTCTGTACTACTGCTAGCAGCTGTCGGTCTCTATGCATATTGACGTCCGGAGATAGTGGAGCATAAGTGGTATGTTTTGACTTTCTAATTATATAGGTAGCTTCTTTTCTTCCCAGGGCTAGAGTCCTAATATACACACGCTACTAAGCAATTTTTATTGATACAATATATATTCATTAATTAAATAAAATTTCTTATTACTTTCCCCCTACTCGGTTTAAAACTTCCTCAGGAACAGCGGGTCCGGGCAGAGCCCGGCCGCCGGAGGCACTGTACCTCGCGCCTCGTGCAGAAAGGCTAAGTTCATGATTTGAAAATTTCATTTTGGAGTAGAGTACATCAATCTTGTTAAGTTAAGCAACTCCATATTACTTTAAAATGAAAGGAATAGCTAAATATGGATTTAAGAGTGGAGTTCTTCCAAAACCAAGACAAATTATTCCAAAATTAAAAACTTCTTGGGAGAAAGAGGAATATGCTAAGAAGAAATATTCATTTGAAGATCCTGCTATGGCACCTAAAGGCTCATCAGCTAATCCTCCAGGTAGAACTCAACCCTCAGGAGATGAAAAATTAGCTAATTCAGCTAAAGCACCAAAAAAACAAAAACCTAGTAATACTCCTCTTCAAAAATGGAAAGCTGAATCTTCTTCAATTCGTAGAAAATATTTTATTGATTCAATTGAAGCACAACAAAGTATGGATAAGAAGGAACTTGAAATCCGAGAAAGAAAGTTTCATGAAGCAACTGAACATAGACGTAGAATTACCACTGAACATACTGAATCAGAAGCTGAACGTTTAACTTTACCAACTATTGATTCAGTTCTTAATGGCCCATTTATTACCCCCAGATCTAAAGAAGAAACTGAAGAATTGAAATTAAAAAGAATCGCTAATCGTAAAACAATGGAATTAGAAAATCAAAATCGTAAAGCTGAATGTTTATTAGAATTATATCAAAGTACATCCAATTTCATTATTACTGAAGAAGATCTTGATAAGCTTATTCAAAAAGAATTCGTAACCAATAAAGGAGATCAAAGTAGAGATCCAAGAGTTCCATATGTTACATCATCAAGTACAAGACAAGAATTTGCATCAACTTTTGGATCCAGTGTTTACTATGATTCTACTTCACAAGCTGTAGATAGTATTAAACAACAATTACTTGGTACAACAAGTACAATGAAACCTGGTCTTGGTGAAGTTGAAGATGCATTATCAGGTCGTACTCAACAATGGAAAGAATCAAATGAAACTCCAAGGTAAAAATATGAAATCTCAGAATTCATCAATCTCACTATGTATATATTTTCAATTCATGTCATGTCACTACTATTATGCCTCCGGCGGCCGGGCTCTGCCCGGACCCGTTGTTCCGAGCTGCGCTCGGAGTTATGATATGCCCTGCCTTGCTTCCGGCGGAATGGGTGTGCTGCTCGGAGTGACGTTTCCGTAACTTTCGGACTAACCTGTTAACCCCAACCCTGATCTATCTCCAGGCTTTTAGCGGAGGACATTTTCCTTCGCAATCTGTAAAACGTTAAGAATAAATTTCATAGATCGATTTATTATTGTATTCTGAGTATTTTAGTGTTTTGTTTATTAAATAAAATGATAATATAGCGTGTATAAATTTATCTTGTGATGGTGAAATTTTGGCGATCCGAACTATTGCTTGAGAGTTTAGAAACTTCAATTTTCTCGCTAGCTCTCTAATTGTAATATTTTTGTAAAACGTATATATTGATAGTATATAAAAGAATATTTAACTAATATAGTCTTATACCTAAAACCTATATAATTATCTTTTCAAAAGAATTCTATTACAGGAATTGAACAGCATGAATACATGGAGGTAAAACCCTCATGTCCACACCCTCAAATCCGTATAATAAGTCAACTAATTAGTATAGCAACAGCTAAGCAAAGTAGAATACAACTGCCAGAGACAGAAGTATTAAACTTAGCAAGCGGAGGACGAGAGTTTAGCAATGAATTTATTGGCAGTTATTAGTGAAATAATTATAGGCGTGTAATTAGCACTGCTACGCAAGTCCGTATAGGATCCACGCTGTACCTCTACTATATACGTTATTCGCAAATCCGAGCGGAGCTCGGAACTACGGGTCCGGGCAGAGCCCGGCCGCCGGAGGCAGATTGGAGAAGTTGGTGAGTTAAGATGGGAGACGAGTGCCCCATTGTGAATATATTTTTTCTGAGAGGAGTTTTGTTACACTTTTTTTGGAGATGTTATGTTTAAGAGATTCATATATCATGAGCTTTTTTTGTTCAATTGTTTTAAGTGAATTGTATGATTCATAAAGATGTCTTGGTGTTGGGTATACTTTTTGTATTGCAGTTGCTTTATCCCATGTTATTCCATTTATTGTTCTAAGCATTTTAAGAAAGATATCTCTGATGGTGAGCATGGCAGTTTTGGAGAGGTTTACATTGAATGAATCATAGTCTATTGCTATTAATTCAGAAGAATGAATTTCTCTTGCATTAGTAATTGATGATTTGAAGGTTGGTATGTGGGGGTAGATAATTCGTAATGGTTGATGTTGATATTTTTGTTGTAACTTTTCAGTAACTGTAGTTAAATATTTAATTGTATCATCTGGTCCAGTTGTACGCCTGAGGATGAAATTATCATTGATCATTGATTGTGATATTGCAGTTTCAACTTGATCTTCAAATTTTCCAGCTTCTATTCCTGTTGGTTCTTCAATAAGGTAGATGATATTTTTTAATGAAGACCTTCGTAATCGTGCTTTTTGTTCAAAATATCTGCCATCAATGATACTACCTATTAAATCATCTAATCTTTTACGCTCAAGAATGTAATCAATTATTACTTGTTGGTGAGTTTCATTATTCTCTGCTGCCCATATGACATCTCCAACTGGTAATGCTTTAACTTCTACATCTATTGAATTGTTTGTGAGTTCATCAGAGAAATAATTTCGATTAGTAGAGCTTACAACTTCTCTGTTATCAAGAAGGAGTTTTATTTTGAAAGAATCAGCTGGCCATAAAATAGATTTAAATGAATCAGGTTGAATACCTTGTGGTGGGTTATTAGCATCATCATCAGTTACATCATTATCATCATTGATATCATTGATAGCATTACCATTAGCCTCCGGTGGACTGATTGGATCCGATAATATCTCTCCTAATACTTCCTTTCTTGTTTGATTTAACTTATCAGCAACAATTCTTCCATTGTCTGTTAAAAAATAATGACCATTTCTATTTGAATTACAAAACACCAACTCATGCTTAATTAAAGTATTAACTGATTTCCATGCATTATAAAACGAACCAGAATAAGAAGTTGATGATGATTCAAATGAAGCGTCGCAGTAATCTTTTGATACTATATTTCTAACAATATCAGATCTACCAAGTCCTTGACCTTGATCATGACCACTCTTTTCATGATCTCTTAAAACCAAAAGAATTGCATAACCACCACTTCTATGTTTAGGGATATATTGTTTAGGAGGTTTAGTAGTGACTTTTCTTTTCTTAGTAGTAGTATTGGTATCATCAACAGTTGTAGCAGTATCTTGAAACGTAGCAATTATCTTTAGGGTTGGGTCTTCAGGCACTGGGATTCCCTCACTTGCACAATATAACTTCAATTTTCCACCTAAAGTTGCACAAATTTTTGGTCCAAAATTCTTCAACTCTTTTAATTGTGAAGGATGTTCAAATACTTTTGGACATGATTCTAAACTCTGATATGCTCTTGAATAAACATCTCTTTTTCTAGTAGCAACACTAGGATTTGAAGGAATATCAGTAACACTTTCTTCTAATTCTTCCAACCATTTGAGGTATAATTTATTCCAGTCTGGCATATGGTTCAAATGTTCAAAGTTTGTTCGTGTGTATTTCGTGAAGAATATATCCGTATTCGGTAGCCGCGTATATGGAGAATATGCGCACCCGTATACAATCGACGGTCAAGCTATGACAGGAAACAGACTTGATCGTGTACTATACCCCCGCAAACCCCCACTTGTACCGTACCGTAAAGTTATCAGGATACCTTTACGGTTCAACGTTGAAGCGTAAACTTAATGATACTTTATGGTAAGTTTAAGTAAATTTATTATAAATTTGGATATAAAATAATTACTGCTGTCAACTCGAAACTTATTCTAAATTTATAGATTGAATTGTCATTCTATTCACTCTTTGTAACATGATAAATACATACAACTCGCCTACATTGTTTCACGAATCATATACAATGACCGGATCCGGATATATAAATTTAATTTCTCACTACATTATGTCAAAATATATATAGTAATTTTGTATAATTTTACAATCTATTACTTATTTATACTATCCAGTAACAATAACAACTTTACAGCAATATTTCTGATGATTCCTGAACCAACTCTAAATTCACATCTGAAACCTCAAACTTTTTCATTAACATATCGCCTTAGGTCGATCTAGTATACAACTACGTTTTTAGATTAACTTGCAGAATCTTCATATTATAAACTCGCAAGGATCATTCATCAATTACATCAATATATATTTAATTGTTTTATATTTTGCAAAAAGGTATAGACTTGCGCCATCATTCATTAATGCACAGCAAAATAAACTCTATCAACAAACTCCATCAACGGAATTGAATTTACTCCATTCGCGTGGTGGAGAATTGTTTTATCAACTTGATACCGGAGAAAAGGAAGAAGAACGAGATAAGATCAAATCTAATCTCTACACTATCTCGTAATTGATAATTTTTTTGTTATATATTCTAGATAATGGTCAACTAATGAGAGATAGGCGCTTATGAATCCCAAACGGTACTAGATAGCGGAATCGCCTATGCAGGTCCTTAATCTTAGTTAATATTTGAACAGAATGTAACTTTAGCCAAGGCAATTAAGAGGGGCTTTGAAGGAGGGGGTGATCATGGGTGTGGGGGTACAGCCAATAAATCCTTGGTTCTTGATCGACAATCAGCTTGAATCTTGAATGCTTTTCCGCACTTGGCGACTGTGAAACAATCGATAACAAGGAGCTCCGCATAATAATATAATGGCTGCTGATCACACTGTACCTTACGTTGATCGCTTAAAGTGAGAACTCTTTACGGTAGCCGTTTACAATTTAACATACGACTCTTTGCAAGAATTAAATACTAATCTAATAACATATCCGTTTAACTAAATTACCTCATACCTTGTTTATATTCTAATATACACACTTGTACCATTTAAAACTTTATTCTCGGGGATACTAAATCCCTAATCAAGTTAGGCTGACAATGATAACGTTGACGCACAGTTTAACCAGTATACCTGCATAAGATAGCGTGTTATCAAGCTGATCTGTACATAAGTTAAGCGCTCGGAGGAGATTACATGCTAGTCGGCGTTCATATCCGTTAGATGATTATAGATAACAGACTTATACAAGTTTCTTATAGTATTATAGTGGTAAACTGATTGATATGATAATAAAATATACTAGAATTAGTTAGTAAGAAGCGGAAATCATGCCCGTCGTTTATCTAACTTAATTGATGATTAATATGCACTCGATTGAATGAAGAATATCTTCCCGAAATATCTGATTCGAGAATGGAAAGCTATCATCTCCATATGTTCATCTGTCTTGAATGATGATGTGCAATTCAAAAGCTAAAAGTATCATGGGATCGCAAAGTATAAATATGCACGTATATCAGGATGATTTTGTTAAGAAAATAAAGCTCGGGTTATTAATCTATATACACTAATAATAAAAAATGGGGTTCTTCTATTTTCCTAAAAATGATACCCATCTTGAAGATGGTACTGAAATTCCTGGAACAATTAAGTTGGTTGATGTAGATCATACTTTAGATGTTCAGCACCAAGGTAATAATGATATTATTTTAGTACCTCAACCTACTAATAATTTTGATGATCCATTGACTTGGACCTCAGCTAGAAAGATCATTACTCTTACCTGGCCAATGTGGTATACATTTATTGTTGCAGTTCTAGCAGCAGTACCAGCTATTTCTTATCCTCAAATGGAAGCAGATTTAGGTATTCCTTTAGCAAATTTGGTATCGGGAACTGGTTATTTATTTCTATTCTTTGGTCTTGGTTGTTTGTTCTGGCAACCAATTGCTTTAAATTTTGGACGTCGTCCGGTTTATACTTATACTCTTTTAGTTGGTGGTATTGCTTGTCCATTATGGCTTAATCATATTACTAAATCAGGAGAATATTATGCTAATAGAATTATTTGTGGTTTCTTATTGTCATCAGTTGAATCTTTAGGTGAAGTAGTTGTCGGTGATCTTTACTTTACTCATCAAAGGGGTTTAGGTATTGCTATTTATCTTTTAGCGCTATTAAGTGGAACATTCCTTGGTCCACTTGCTGGTTCATTTATTGTTGGTAATATGGGATGGAAGTGGTTAAATAACTTTTTAGCTATCTTTAGTGGTGCAGGTGCTGTCCTTACCTATATTTTTATGGAAGAAACTATGTTTTATAGACCACCAATTTCTGAAGATATATTAGCAGTAGCTGGTGTAGTAAGTCATGTAGAAGAACCAGTTAGTTCTTCTTCTAGTAATAATAACGAAAAGAATACTGTTACTTCCCAAACAAAAGAAGCCAGTGAAGGATCAATTGAAGAAGTAGCTCCAAGAAAGACTTATTTTGAAAGATATCCAGTACTTTATCATAGATCACCAAAACAACCTAATATCTTCTTTACCTCAGTAGTTCGTCCTTTACAAATTTTTATTAAATTTATTCCTGTTACCTGGAGTGGATTTATTGTTTCATCTGCCCTCGCTTGGTGGTCAGTTGCTGGTGCTACTATTGCAGCAATTCTAGGAGCTCCTCCATATAATTTCACCCCTGATAAACTTGGGTTGGTATATATTGCTCCTATGATTGCTGCTATTTTCTCTGCTTATATTGGTGGATCACTTTCTGATAGATTTTGTATCTGGATGGCAAGAAGAAATAATGGTATTCTTGAGAGTGAATTTAGACTTTATATTGGTTTATTTTGTCCATTAATCCTTACTCCTATTGGATTATGGATGTATGGAATTGGTGCCGCAAAACAAGCTTCATGGCCTGTTATTGTTATTGGCTATGCTTTCTCTACAGTAGGAACTTGTCTTGGACAATCACTTCCTTACGCTTATGTTATGGATAGTTATCCAAGAATTGGTGGTGATTCAATGGTAACAGTAATTTTAATTAGAAATATAATTGGTGGTTTTGCATTTGCCTATGCCATCACTCCTTGGATTGCAACCGATGGGTATCAAACAACATTCATAATTCTTGGTATACTTTCATTAGTATTCTGGCTTTCAGTAATCCCATTAATTATCTTTGGCAAAAGATTACGTCGTAGAGGTGCTAAACTTTATCATAAATATGCAGAAGAATCCTCTCATTAAATTAAATTAAATTAAATATTAACTGGCTTGTTTTCTTTCTCTTTTTTCTCTCTCTCCTCTGCCTCCGGCGGCCGGGCTCTGCCCGGACCCGTTGTCCCGCTCCGCGGGAAAATACATTTGGAATGGACTATATTGATAAGGGTAAGGTTGATTCGTATATAGTAGTAGCATTGAGTAATGTGAATTAATTATAATTTCCGCAAACCCGTGCTCAATCCCAACTAAGTGCGCGACTGATGAACCACTGAAATAACGTTAATTATAGATTTAGTAATTATTCTCTCAAGTATTTGCCTGTATAGATTCTTAACTCGGGGTACGTCTGTCTATACAATCGCTTCTCGAAATTCCCTCAAACTGTAATACGGGCGTCGATCTTTAAGACATATGAGCATATTATAAATATAGAGACAGAGTAGCAGTTAAATTGGGTTCTATTAAAGATATATGATTATATAAGAGGGCAAATCTTCCTGAATCTTAAAATACTAAATAAAAATAATAGTCTATACTGATGATTAGAACTTCTCTTGTAATATCTAAAGATGCTTATCGTGAGTATTCTCTAACAACCCTTACCCTTATCTTACGGAACACCCGAACTCACTGTGCCTGCTTCACCTATTATTGAGGTAGTAGTAACAGCTAGGTGTAGTAGCGTATGGTACTACAATTTTATTCAATATTAATTTCTTACTCCGTTTTAGAATAATATTCATAATATTACAAGATCATACCACTTTTCTATCTTTTCTTCAACTTTTTCTATGCCCACCTACCTCTCTATGAAGATAATCTAACAGTTAATCACTGAAAAGGTTATATCTAACAGTATATTCTTTTAAAGGTTACACCCACTTAAACATAGTTTTTCCTCCCAACGTCTAAAAATAAATACTGTGGGGAACGAAAATTCTGCTGACTGGAGGAGGGCTGGATAGATCTAGACCTTTGGTCTCTATGCTTGGATGATGATTCACCCACCCACCTGCTGCATCTTTAACTGTTCGACACCTTCGATGTTTCCGGTAAAGAGCTGTCTACGTTGTTAACGCTAATTGTTAATGCTGTTAATATACGCAAAAAGACGTTGCTAACCGTTAATTTCCATTGACTATTAAAAAAAGTAAGGCAGTGTGCTGAAGGTAGTATAAGCTTGTGTGAGCTTGTGACCTTCGAAGTTAATAGTAAGAAGGTACCTGTAGAAGTAAAGTTTGATTCCGAGATTAATGGATATTATTGATTTAACTCTTGTATGCCCTTTAACATTTATAATTGATAATATTGGGCTAATCTAACTGATTAAAACCAAAATCATAAAACACCTAAATATATCTAAATACCCACCCAGATCTACTACTACCCACTGTCTCACTTAACTGTTTAATTTTCCCATTCAATTCATCCCTCGCCGTAACATTCCATTATCCCTCCATCCCGAGGTTAAGGGTTTATTACTGTATGCAGTTGTAGATTTTCGAAAAAAATCCCGTTGGATACTACTATATACTACACTACTGCATTTCCTTATATTAGAGAAATCTATATTTATTTGGGTATATGGATTTATTTTCAAGTTTAATTAGTATCTATGGATATTTCTAATTTGGTTTTCAAAAATGTCAACACCATCTTCGACTAAGCCTGTAAAGAAACGAAGTAGAGGTGGATGTCATAATTGTAAGAGATTGAAGATTAAGTGTGATGAAGTAAAACCAACATGTAAAAGTTGCCAGAAGTATAATGTATTTTGTGATTATTCATTGAAGTTATCATGGGGTGGAAGGCCGAGTAAACGGAAGAATGGAGGAGGAATGATTATGTTTGATATGAATAATGAGGAATCTGATCAGAAGAGGTTGAAGCTGGAGGATAATGGAGGTGAAATGGTAGGAAATGTAGGAGGAAATGTTGGAATTAGTAATGGATTGAATGGTAATAATGGTAGTAGTATTAATGGTGTTAATAATTATGTTAATAGTAATTTCAATAATGGTTTTGATAACGGTAGTATTAGTATAAACTCCAACACCCCTAGTTCTCCTACAACTCCTACAACTCCTAGTACTCAAATTGATAATAAAATTCAAAATATAAAAACAGTTTTTCAACCAACTCCTCAACAAAAACCTGTTAATAGTGGTTCATTTATATTAGAATATAATATCCCAACTGAAAAGAGAAAGAGAGACGACAGAAGTTCAAGTGTTGGCAGTGTAACGACAGTGGCAAGTGTGGATGATAATATGATTGATATTAATTCAACTTTTAAGAATCATTCAATTGAAGCTGTTTATCAGATGCAACAACAACAACATCCGTTATCGCAGGTGAATCAAATGAATATGAATCATATACAAGTTCAAGCTGAAGTACAAAATCACCCGCATAATCTTAATCATAACCACAACCACAACCACAACCACAATCACAACCACAACCACAACCACAGCCGTAATCAAAATCACAACCATAATCACCACCATCCTCATTCACGTATCCACTCTCACCCACATCTCACCCATTCTCCACTAAATCCTACATCAAATCAAATCTTTTCACTAGATCCTTTAACCCCAACTCCTTCTGATATAGCATCTACTCCACAAATCCATCATGATGATGAAGAACTTGCATTATCACCTCCTCGGTTTGTCCCTGAATTATCTGCTTTGGATTCCCTTAATAACCTTCTTGAAGAAGATACCTTTCTTCAAGATCAACAATTTATTGATGATTTTATTATAAGTGAAAATGCATTTGCTAATTCTTCAAATATTCATCAATCATATAAGAATGCTCTTCTTCAAGTCCCAGCAAGGAATTTATATGATAGCTCATCATCAACATCAAGAGCTTTAACTGCGTATCATAATAAACGACTTATTGATTCACTTTTAAGCGGTAAATCAGCTGCTGAATCAACTACATCATCAGAATCTCTTGCAGCAACTCCTAGTGATACAGGAACTGATGATTCTGATATTATAACAATCCCTCGTGGCTTAACTCCTTTACCAGATATTCTAATTCAAGTTCCCGTTTATCGGGATTTATTTTATCATTTTGTTGAAGTTACTGCTGATGCCTTAGTACCAGTACCAAGATTATATACAAATAATCCATTTAAAATTGTTTTACCAAGATTAGCATTGAACACTCCCCATATTCTTTCTCTTATTCTTGCGTATTCTGCTACTCATCGTTCTAAAGTTCTTCATCAACCTGAACCAGTTGAAATGATTAGCAAATTACTTGAAAGGACTTTTGATGGACTTACTCATTGCTTGGAAAATGAAAAAGAAGCTTTAAGCGATACTACTCTAGCAACCGCTATTATGTTAAGTTCATATTCAATTATATCATCAGCAGCAGAAGAGTCGTGGAAAACTCATCTTCATGGGGCAAGAGAAATTGTTATTGCAAGAGGTATAGCCAATAGTTTATCAGGAGGTTTATTATCATCTAGTGCACCAGTATCAAATTCTCATGTTAAAGATGGATCTAAACCACCTTTTGGTCCCCAGCCATTACGAATTATTCATGAAAATGTCTCTAATAATGAAGTAATTTCATTCTTAATCAGAGTATTTGCTTATATTGATGTTATTGGTGCCTTAAGTTCGCCTAATGCCTCATCTGTTCTTACCAATAATGAAAATACTTCTCAATTATGGTCAATTCCTACATGGAATTTAACACAACAACGACATTATCAAGATTCTCAAACATCATCTCAACTAGGTACTTTAATGAATGGGGATCCTGATATTGATTTCCTTCTTGGAATTGATCTTAACCTTATCCCAGTATTATCAAAAGTTTCAAGCCTTGCAAAAAGGAGAAGAAATTTAGAAAAATATCCTCAAAAGTATACAATGGCAGAAGCTAATGCTGAAGATGCTGATTTATTATCAGAAGGACTTGAATTAAGTAAAATTCTTATATCATGTTGTTCATCTGGTGAATTACGTAGAAAGGAAAGAATTAAACAAGGTTCAAGTTCAATAGATCAACGAGAACATACACTTTTATTACAACTTGCTACAATGAATTTAACATTTGGTTATGCTGGTTTAATCCATCTTTACCGTAGAGTATTAAAATTATCTACCGATTCTGCTCCAGTACAAGAATTAGTCACTATGATATCTGATCTTCTTGAAGAAAATATTCCAATTGGTACATCCATTGAAGCATGTTTAAGTTTCCCAATCTTTACCACTGCATGTGAAGTTATCGATCCAACTTTGCGAGACCGTTACCGAGAACGTATGAACAGTATGCAAAGATTTGGTTTTGGTCAAGTAAGTCGTGCACAACAATTAATGGAAGAATGTTGGGCAAGAAATCAACCATGGACTGGTATCATGGATGATTTAGGATGGGGATTAGTATTAGCTTAAGATAAGCTTTTTAACGACGTACATGTATAATGAGTTATGAATTTAGTCTAGTGTTTTTGTTTAGTTTAGTTAAGTTTAGTTATTTATAAAATATATAATTACAAATCTACTTATATAAACTTTACCCGCTCTTTGATTCAAATTATAATGCTTGAATCATTTCTAACCTTTCTTTCCATTCATCTACCATTCTTAAATTAAGATCTAAAGCAAGTTTTTCCTCCTCTAATTTAAGTCTCTTTTCAGCATCAAGATTTGTAAATACATATCCCCCACTACCATCGAATTGAAGAATTAAATCATGATACTTCCACAAACTTGATCGATGAGATACAGTTAATAATGAAATCCCAAGTTCTTTTGCATGTGTATACATTATCGTTTCAATATCAATAGTAACTGAAGAAGTACATTCATCAAGAATAGCGAATTTGGGTTTATGATAAAATAACCTTGCCATTGCAATCCGTTGTTGAACACCAGTACTAAGATCTTCTCTCCATTCCCTTTCTACATCCCATCCACCAACTTGTTCAACAATATCATCAATTTTAACAATAGCAAGGATTTGTAAAAGTTCTTCATCAGATACAGTATTTTCTAATTCATTATTGGGATAAATAATTTGTTGACGAAGTGAACCACGGGATAAATAAGGACGTTGTGGAATATAAAAGATATCTTCTGATGGTGGACGTACTAATTTACCTCCATGAACTGGCCATAACCCACCAAGAATACGAAATAATGATGATTTACCACATCCATTAGGACCAACTATTAATAAATGATGACCTTGTTTAACTGAAAAGTTGAGCTTTTTAACAAGTACATCACCATTTGGTGATACAATTGGAACATTTTCAAATACAATATCAGGACCTAATTGAACTTCTCCTTGTCCTTGTAAAGAAAGTTCATGAGAATGAACGCCTGATTCAGAAGATGATACAAGATTCTTATCATATCTACCAGAATTAATATCATCCATAACATCAAGTAATGAACTAACTCTTGCAGTATAACCAGCTAATTGAGCAATTTCTTTATATGAAAACATAATTCTACCAAATGCATCCGAACTACTTAATAATAACCGACGATTTGTAACAAAACCTTGTGCTCGATCCGAAACAACTGCCCCAACTCCACCAGGAACTTTAAAAAATACTGGAATAGCACATAGTGTTAACCCTAAAGCACCCCAGAAGTATTTAATAACGAAGTCTTCTAAAAATCCATGATATAACTTTTTACGTAAAACATAATTTACATATTTAATTAATGTAAAATAAGATTTATCAAGAACCGTTTTCTCCACATGATGGCCACCATAAAAGGCAATTTCTTCAGCATTTTCAATCAATCTTGAATGTTGGAAACGATAATCACCTTCTAATTGTGCTTCTTCAGCTACATACCTACCAAAAGGAGGAGTTAAGATTCTTAAAACATAAGCAGATACTTGAATAGCAGAACCAATCAAAAAGAGATTTTCACCACCTATATTACTAGAAAGCCTCCAGGAATACAAAACCATATCTAATAAAGGTTTTGCTAGATTAGGATAAAGAGAAGATAAGCTAGCAGCAAACCGTAAAACATCAACAGTAATCAATTGATCAGCATTAGTAATCCTATCATCAAGATTATGAATAGAATAATAAACAGGATTTTCTGAATCAGGAAGATATTGTTTTAAAACATATTCAGTTAATCTTGTTCTATAACGTAAAGCTAAAGTACCTTGAAGATATTGAAGAATAGAATTTGTAAAAGTAGCAGGTACAGCAACCACCATCCACCAAACAATACCTAGTAAGAACTCTTTACCTTTACCTTTAATAAGATAAGAGACTAATTTACCATCTAAAGTAGCAACATAAAGAGATAATATAGTACGTAAGATAAGAAACCCTGTTTGAGTAGCCAATAACCAAAATTCCTTGCATTTAATACCACCAGGGAAAATGATTCTTACTAAACGAATTAAACGTCTAAGAAAGACTTTATCAACAGCAACTTTTGATTTCTGTTTTGACTTGTGAGAAAATGAAAGAGGTTTATCATTTGAATTTCTGGATGCTCTTTGTTCTTCAATAGATATACGAACCCGATTAGCCAAAGATATGAATAAAGCGGCATAAATCCCACGACGAACAGTTTTCCTATTAGAAGTATAAAGGGATATAGCATCAGTTGTTAATTTTGAGAAAGCAGGCATGATGATAAGATGCAAAAGGGAGGAGATTTTGAAATGAAAATGAACTAGTTAGCAGTATTTAACAGTTAAAAGGTTGATACCACTAAATGATAAAGTTGTAATATCAAATTGAAAAGAGTAGAGTTGCTCTGGACTCTTTTCAAAAGCAAATGAAATCAGAGGACAAGAAGAACCACCAAATCAAAAAATAAATATGAATCAACCACCACTACAATCAATTGAAAGATTTGATACAAAATATTGAATGACAGACTCTTCGACGATGATTCTTTAAGAGAGTTGGTGCCTACTACTGAAAGATGGTCCTAATTAAGAATCAATTGCTGTATGCCACGATCACAAAGATTATTATTAAGAAACAAACGACCCTCTAAACACAAACACAATCAAACAACCTTGAATTTAATCAAAAGAAACAAACAACCCTTAATGACTTTAAAATTTAATTTCGTTACAAATTAATATAAACTCTTTCACTCACTTAACACTCAAGTGGGGGTAAAATATCTCCTTCTCGGTTTAATCCTGCCGAACTTTAACTAGAAAAGAAGCTGAGCAGCAGAGGGGCTTGCATTAACGATGGGACAATCGGGGCCAAAATCTGGGGTTACCCTTACATCTCGTATACATAAAATTTCACATGCTAATTTCCCCCCCCCTCATGCCTCCGGCGGCCGGGCTCCGCCCGGACCTGGTTGTTCCTCGCTACGCTCGGAAAGTGGGATATAATCAAGTGGCCTGTGTAACTCCTCGCGGAGCGAGGAACAACGGGTCCGGGCGGAGCCCGGCCGCCGGAGGCATGAGGGGGAAGGGTAGAGAGACGGGGAAAAGATTTATATTATAGATACAAACGAGAGGGGATTTAGATTTTAGCTGGGTCAACATTGATTTTACCAATTTCATTTACCTTTGCAAGTCCATTTGGTCCACGACGAACTCCTAATTCTAATAATTTTGCAAATGCTTTAGCAAAATCATTATAAAATAATTCTTTATCTTCAGCATAGATTTCAACCCATTTTTTGAATTCTGGATCAAGAATAAGTGCCATATCAGCAGGAAGCATCATGAGTTCTTTATCAGGATCATAGTATTGTGGAAGTCCAGCTGGTGATTTATCTAATTTCCATTCTTCATGAAGAAGGAGTTTGTAGTAAGTGTTTGAGAATTTAGTTGGATTTGGTACCCATGGACCGTCAAATCCTGATCTATCAGCATGTGTACGTCCAAGGTTATGTGCTCCACATAATGCTACAATTTCTTGATCGTTGAATCCCATACGATAGAAAATATGTCTTAAATGATCTTGACCAAGTGCACCATCTGGTAATCTACCATTTGGTGGGACATTTTGTTCATCAACATAATCAACTCTTCCAGCTTTCCATGGAACTTTTGGTCCTTCCATATATTCAACTGCTACAACACCAGCAAATGTCCAAAGATCTGCATAAGTAATCCATGGGAATTGTTGTTTAATTGGTTCTAAGAATCTACGTGCGTGTTCTAATCCATTATTGGCAGAATCTTTTGCTTCCATTTCGTATCTCATTGTTGAACCATTAGATCCTCCAGTACCAGAAGCAGCATCATAAGTACCAGATGCGTGCCAAGCAAGACGAACCAAAACTGGTCCTATTGAACCATCATCATAATCTTCTTGCGGAATAATTTTGGCAATTGCTTGTGCAACTGCGTTATAATCACCTGGTTTAGACATATTTTTAAATGATTTAATAGTTGTAAGAGTTATTTTATGAATAATTTTATCAATAACAATAGGATCAATCAAATATTGAGGGTTATAATAATTTGATGAATGAGTTTTAATTAAGGGTGAAGAAGAAGTTGAAGGTGAAGCTTTTGTTTTCCTTTCAGTGGTAGTCGTATTAGCTGCAGTATTTGTAACTTTTAATGTGGGGATACTTTCTCCTTTAAATGTGGGGGTACTGGTTCGATTATAATCCTTTCTATTATGAAATGGATTCTCTACTGGATATAAATCTACTACAAAGTTCCTAATAATCTTATTATCAACTTTGTCTACCTTTTTTGATAATTTAATAAAAACAATTGGTGAATCAATTGGGTTTAAAGACATTTTAAATATATGGTGGGTTAGGTTGAAGGTGGGGTAATCTGCCGAGGGATGAAAAGATCCGAATCGGTTACACCAATTAAAGAAATGATAATAATAATCACAAGTTTTTCCGATATGGGGTAAGGAACAAGAGTGAGGATAAGGCTGGATAAGAGAAGGAGAAAGATAGTGGAAGGAGTTTATAAATAATTAATAATTAATTGAATAGGCAATTGAATAAACCACTGTATATAATGTTAGTTTAATACTACTTCGGGATTACTATCCGAAAATTTCGGTTCAAAGAACCGATAAGCATGAAGATTGTAGTTACAGAACCATTGACCGGTATACGGCTGTAATAATAGACCGAGGTGGGACAATAAGTACGGTAAGAAGGTCGGTAAGAGTAGAGTAGATCGCTAGTTACGGAGGAACGTTTATAGCGATAACACACGATAAGGGGCCCCAGTAGAATAAAGTTGAGTTTACTTACGTGAATAATATAGACGACGGAAATATCCGGATAATTGTAAACTAAAAGTTAGATATCATGCGATAATTCGGTAAATATGGAAGAGGAGTTTAAATCAAGAGATAGTAACAAATGTACGTTAAACGTTCAATACTGATGATGGTCTTGCCAATGCCGACTCCATGGGATAATTACTAAATCAACCAAGTAAACATCCATACCATTGATACAAATCAATACAGAATTACTTACTAATGGTCGTTTGAACTCTCTCAGTAATAGCGTGAAGAATAACAACACCTATGGAGAAGAATTTGAAGAAAACAACAAAGTTAGTTAAAGTTATTCTCGAACTTTGATTTAATAATCTCATGTGAAGAGTGCATACCGGCGCATCGGTTTAGGGTCATCATGCCGGAGCATATAGAGGGCTCACTTTAAGGAGTAACGTGATACACACATACTTAAACACTCTTGTAATATTAAAATGAAGAAATAGAGCAAAAGTTTAAATTGATAGAATATTATCATATTGAAGAAGTTTGTTTAGTAAATCGTGCTTTCATAAGTAGATTGTCTGGTTGCAAGCTGACAGTCTTAGCGTGCTATTCTTCACTCACTCACTCTCTGCTATAATGGAACCGGTGATTCTACGTGAAATATATAAGATATAATAAATGCGATATTCTTTATATAGTTCGTGATGGGCTGGTAGTAAGGAAGAAGAAAAAGTTGATATAATATCTTGTTTCTTCCTCGCGGAGCGAGGAACAACGGGTCCGGGCAGAGCCCGGCCGCCGGAGGCAGATAAAGGAAGGAGATATTTCGTATCACATTATGCTCGTCTAATATAAGAATAAGATGGGGGTTGTTTTCTAGGACCGGTTGTTATTTGAGCTGGTCTTTGTTGTTGTTGGCGAAGGGAGGAGGATGGGGTGGGTGTAATGGTTGAGAGGGAGTTAATACTGGAGATGGAAGTATTAGCAGAGGAATTGGGAAGAGTAGTTGATTTGATTGATGAAAGAGATGTCATTGAAGATATAGAATTTGAACTGGTAGATGCTTTTATTGAATGGGAATGAGAAGAAGAGGAAGAGGAAGAAGTTGAACGAATGGGTTTTCCAACTAAAAATTCATGTTTTAATGCTTGATAAGGACGAGGACGTTTTTTCGGATCCCATGCAAGGAGTTGAGAAAGGAAATCTAAAAATATTGGATCACTTGATTTAACAACTCTATTTAATTTTTTTGAATTGGGTTTTCTAATTTGTCCTCTTTTAGTAACGACTTCTTTAGGCTTACCTACATTATCAAAGAATAATCTTCTTCTTGAACATCTTGATATGAGACGACGATCAGGAACACCAAAAACCTCCATAATACAACCAACTTGCTCATTTTCATCTTCACCCATGAAAAGAGGGCGTCCAGTGAGAAGTTCAGGAATTATACAACCTAAACTCCAGATATCTACTGGTCTTCCATATGGCATTCCTAACATTACTTCAGGAGATCTATAAAATCTTGATTGAATATAAGTATAAACTTTTTCAGATTCATAACAGGAAGAACCGAAATCAATAATTTTAATTTTCCCTAAATCAGTATCAGATAACATAATATTTTCTGGTTTTAAATCACAATGGATGATTGATTTTGAATCTAAAAATGCTAATGCTTCAAGAACTTGAAATGTAAAATGGCGAATAAGAGGAATAGGCAAACCTTTATAGTTGTTATATTTAATTAATTCATAAAGATTAATGCCGAGGAGTTCACTTGTAATACATAAATGTTCACGAAAGTTAAAATGATCAAGGTATTTTACAATATGATACTGATTTTTGGAATCCCAGGTGGAAAGAGATTTGAGAAGATGAGATTCAACTAATGCTTGATTACGAAGTCGTTTATGATTCATAATCATCTTTAAAGCAACTAATTTTCCATTACTATGATCAATACATTTTAAAACTTTCCCAAAACTTCCTTTGCCAAGAACTGATAGAATGCGATATTTGTATGCAATATGATCATTAGGAGTCACTTTATAATCACCATTATCGTCATCAAATCCATAATTATGATCTTCAGAGAGACGAATATCACCAGTTATCTTATTAGAAGCTGCTTGTCCACAATAATAAACATGGCGAAAGTCAAGAATTTCCCCTTGTTCGTAGGTATTAAGTGGAATACGTTTAGAAGCGACTGCTGGAGTCATTGGATTGATTGTGAGTTCTTTTTTACTCTGTAATTCCTCCATTATACGATTAGCTTCTTCTACATCTCGTTTATTTGTTCTTAATGATTTCATTATCATTTTAATTTCAGATAAATTAATAAGAGAAGGTATTGGTGGGTTATAATTTTCTATTAAATGAACAGGAGGAGGAGGGTAATCTTTGACTGAAGCAGTTGAGATTTGAGAAAGTCGTTTAAAATTTTCATAAGGAGATAATAACATTCTTCTAGTAGCAGCAACACTTGTTTGACCAGAGAACTGTTTTGAGGCAGTTGATTTTGACCGAATATTTGGTGTAGTTAATGATGTTTTAGAAGCAGGTGTTATGTTAATAGAATATTCTCCGATAGCGGTTTTACTTTGAGGAGAGTTTGGTGAATCCGAAGAATCAGAGTTGGTAGTGGTAGTAATTGATGGTGCTTTATTAGGTAGTTGATTTGGTCTTGGATGGATTTTTGCTGGTCTATTTAAAGGACGATAAGGAGATTTAGTTGAGAGATAATTTGGACTAGTAGTATCAGGAGGTTCTAAATTCAATCTCGCTATATCAGGGAGAGTTTGAGATTTAGGAAATGGGTTATTGTTGGTATTTGGTAGTGGTTGTTGTTGAGCTGGTAGATTCAATTGATGATGCTGTTGAGGATGTGATTGATATGATACATTTGCATTACCTCCTCTATATCCTTCTTTTTCATATTCAATCCTCTCTTTTTGTGGTGATAAATATCTTAATGGAACTTTTACTGGTGAATGTAAATCACTCATACTAATTGAACTTGATATACTTCCTTTAACAGAATGAGTTGGAATTTCATTACTAAATGATCTTTTTGGTCTTATAAATTGACGAGAATCAGGTAGAGGAGGAACTGGTGGGACTGTTTTGCCCAACCTTCTTGGACCATTTGGTTGAGGTGACATAGAAATTCTTGATTTCTTAATATGATTAGGAGGTAAAGATAGATGAGGAGGGAGGGCATTTGTAATGATAGGATTTGTATTGATAAGAGTAGTAGTATTATTGGTGCTGTTAATACTACTATTACTACTATTACTACTGCCAACACCAACTGGAACACTACCTACTCTTGCCATTGATAATCTCTCTGGTCTTCTTGATGATATTGATGGATGCATTCCATTAGGTGGGGCAGCATATGTTGATTTTATACCTTCTGTATTTTCATTTAGCATTACAATACTCCTCCTTCTTGATTTTGGATTTACAAATCCACTATTTGCATTTGTACTTGATATTGTTGAATTACCACTAGACACATTACGAAATGGATTATTAGAACTGAAATTTGATGGTTGATTTGATCCTATACTATAATTATCACCAATAATTGATGCACGAGTTCTTAAATTCTGTTTATTTCGAAGGGTATTTGGAGGACGAGGTTGAGGTGGTTGGTTGGGGTGTAGTTGTGGTTGTGGTTGAGGTTGCCGTGGTTGCTGCTGCCGTTGCTGATATTGCTGTTGTTGCTGCTGCTTTACTTCCTGCTTCCTTTCATCCCTCCTTTCATCCTTCCCTTCATAACCTCCTACTCCCCCTTCCTGTACCCTGAATAAAGGTATTGCACTTGGCCCTCCACTAACAACATGATTCCCACTTAACCTCCTATGAACCTGATCTATAACATCCGCAGCTGGTCTCTTGGGAATATTAGAACTTCCTTTACTCGACGAAACTGGCAAGGACGAATATGGGTATCTATCAGATGCAGAAACAACTCTCTTTTGATATATTGGTCGATTCGGTGGTAAATTTAAAAATCCATACAAATCTAAATAACTTTTGTTAACATCAACTGCCTCCGGCCGCCGGGCTCTGCCCGGACCCGTTGTTCCGAGCGGAGCTCGGAAGAACATAATGAGAATACTGAAATGAAAAAAAATTCCTCTACTTACCTGATTCTACTGACGACATTCTGATTTAAAATAAATCGTAAACAATTTCAAAAACAATCTAATTCTATTCCTATCCTATTCAATTCATCTCTCTAATCTTCTACTTTCAAATACAAACTTTTTCTAACGACTGACAAAATATAATTTCAATTTTCTATCTCTATCCGCTTAGATCCACACTTCTCATGAATTCTAATATAAATGAACAAGCGAATTTATACTAATATCCCAACAAACAAGTAAACCAATAAACGATTGATAAGTTATCGCCCTTTAACTTATAATAATTCTACTTCAACTGAGGTTTCCTTTAACGATTTCGTTTCTTATTCTACTGATGAATGAATGAAATAATTATTACTACTACACCACCTCCTTAAAAGAATGTAAAGTTAGTTTAATTACCAATGCGTATATATTTCATGTATTTGTAAATAAATAGTGCGAGGCGTTCAAAAGAATAGTGCGGTGCTGGTAGGAGTGCCTTGAGCCTTGCCAGCGTGAAAAGTGAGAAACTCGGTGCTCGGTGGTGCCGGTCGGGAGAGTTTCCACCTACGAGAATTGGTTATTATTGTACACCCTACTATAGAACCGTGAGGGAATACAACTAACTATCTATTAAATTATATAAACAAGATACCCACTTACTCTTACATCCTATATTAAAACCTCATCTCGAGTTCTTGGCCAGCGTTAACTAGACATGTTATCGTAACAGTTATATTGCATGCTGTTATGTTCCGTTCCCTACACATATTTATAGCTATAATTAATCTTAACGTTAACAAATAAGTTACTATGGTTAGCAGCTACTTAATAACATCCTATCAATCTATCCTAATGATTACATAGCTATCTACTTTAGGTTGTTAATTTTAATAACTGAGATCGTGCACTTACGCCATGCTTAGATAGAGTTCAGTACTTTACCTCACTGTCAGTTTACTGGTTACTTGGTTGTGTGAACTGTAGTAACGTAAGCTGTAAGTTGATTCTAAAGCCCAACCGTATACCTGCGCATATTTACTCCTCATCTCCTTCCTAACATCTTGCATAGTAATTTTACGCGTCAAGATCAATTGTAATAAGATTAAGTGTTCTCTACTCATGCTAATTATTTAATAATATTTATATACCTTCAACTTATTCATGCCAATATAAAACATTCGCCTATATATATGAGTAACTATTTTGCTAACAGCTGTAAATTACGTTTTGCGGAGAGGATAGAATGCTAATCTATCTAGCTTCTCTTTCTATCTGCGCAAATAAACCGGCCCGTATCGTCACGGTGCTTAACTCAATGATCATATCTTAACATCTCGTAATAACGTTAATGTAAAGCACTATAATTGTCAATTCTTCCATCATATCCGCCTACAAATGCATTGCGCACGTTATATGGCACTTCATGTATAAAACTGTCACTTTGCACTGTACAAAATAACCTAAATAAGCTGAAATCTATAACTTAATCTTACGCTTTATAAGTAGTTATATCTCTTTGTCGGTTGCTTTAAATTCTTTAAAATATTTCATTTTCCTAATTTAAAAGTCTAGATACGCCCTTCATACTTATACCCTGCTTAAAACCTTCTCGAAGAATATAACTTTCAACTCATTTAACCTCGTGTTTACAACTCAGGAGTGGATCTTTGATTAAGGCATGGTAAAGCATAACAAATTCGCAGTTCAAAAATGAATGTTTCAGGATTGCATTGCTTAAAGGGGTGTACATGAAGGAGTGCATATGGAGAATTATTTGTTTCCAAGAAAGTTGATATAGAGATAACAGTTAAAGGTATCCTCCTCTATCTTTTAATTTCCATACAAGCTTGTATATTCCTGTAAAACATCGTAAATAATATATTCTTTAAGTTTTCCCAGGCAGTTTGTGTCCTGCTCCTCCTTATCAATCTATAAAAGGAATTTTAACTGCTCCTCCCCAAACATAAGAGAAGTTTCTATATTCTGAGGTGAAGAATGTTCGGGACCAATGTATTTATCACCTAAAACAATTTTTGTCTAAGCTAGGACAACCTAATTTAATACCGGTGTTTACCAGTTAGCATAACAATTGAACTAGTAAGACAGAATCCAAAGATATAAAAAGTGATAATTGATGCAATTATTAGTAGTTTTGCTTTACGATTAGGAGAACGAACAAGTCCTTCCATCTCTTCTATGTAAAATGTATTATCTCTTTTACTAATTAACCTTCTGGAGAATTTGCCAATAATCGTTATACACGGTTAGATTTGACCTGCCAGAGTATGTCTCAAAGACAACTCTTGATATAAATATTAGATCAATTATACCAGCTAAGCAGTACTACCATAATATCACTTTTAACCTTACTTTATGTTATTTATATAAATATTACCGTGTATAAATTAATTACATAATATTATATAGTTTAATATATGAGCTCGACCAACATGCTCCTTATTCTCCTTCAATTATCAGCTATAGCTGGTATAGTAAGTAGCTTACCGTCAATTGATGATATACCTTATACGAGAGTCATCTAACACCAATAATGGTCAAAAATACTGATATTAAACCATTAATTAACTTTGTCGCTTAAATTTTAACTGTCAAAATCTCAGGGGTAACGGTACTTGCGCATGTAGATTCATTTTAACTACGCCTATCAATTTCCTAATAGAGCGGTATAATACAACTTCCAACGACTACCGAAGACATCCATCCGTCTCAATTCATAAAGCAATACAAATCTATTTTCTATTGAAAACAGTTGTAGATAGCATCCAATTATCAAGCATGATATCTAAGATTAGTAAACTGCAATATTCCCAAATAGTTTGCACAATACATGAAACAATTTCAAATTGGTTACATAGAGCAAGCATCCAAAAAAGTCGAAATAATAGAGAAACTTTTATGTAAAATTCTTAAAAAGTGGATATAATGGAGGATATTTTATGTAGAATTCCTAAAAAGTAGATATAATAGAGAATATTTTATGCAAATTGCCTAAAAAGTGGACATAATATGAATATTTACCTGAAAACGAATTGCTCCTCCCTTCTTAATTCTCTCTAAAATTACCACCCAAATGGAGATCCAAAAATTATAAATACTTGGGTTATATCCTGTTTACTGGTCCTTTCGTCTCATCAACAATCACTTTTAACAATGACTCAATACTCTAACATTCCAATCACCACCGTCTCTGACAACTCTGTTTCATCTGAATCCAAACCAGTTGAATTTGAACAACCAAAGGACCAATATACTCTTCCAGATCCAACCAATGGTAAGTAGTTCCTCCCTTGCCATTGAAATAATTCTAACATAAATAGGTACTCCATACCTCTGTACTATTTGTTAAACAACACATTTGAAATTTATAAGTTTCTGCAATTTCCATTATTGATATTTATGTAGTATTATCATTTTCTTCTTATAACTTTTTAAATTAAATTCTTTTATATCCCTTTCACTCTTGCGAATATCATCTCAAACTGTCAGTAATAGCACCTCTCCAGTTTGGATGTTTGGACAGTTCTGGTACTCCTGCTATGCTCTTAATCCATAGAGCATTGTACGTAACGATAATAAGAATAAGAGTAGGAATTATACTCTGTATAATCCTGAAACCTTTAGTTCTTTGATCTACATATCAGCAACAGGGCCCATCAGTATTCGGAATAATGTAATAATTCAGATGTACTAATAGTATATTTATCGCGGGGAATAGCTTTCCGAGCACCACACCAAAGCGAGAGCTCAGCTTAGATGCCGGGCTCTGCCCGGGCTCGTTGTTCCACGCTGCGCGAAGAAGTACCAAGATAGATCGTATACTATACGTGCTTACTCGAATAAATGCCATTTTAATATAAGCTAGTGTTAGGTTAGAAGCCTTTTGCTACTATCTATTGTAGGATAAGGTAGGAGATTTGTATTAGAGTAAATATAAGATTATATATAATTATAAGTTATTAGTTAGTTAAAAAGGTATATGATTGTGAGATTATCTAAGTATTTTTCCCTATTGATAATCATGTATTGTAACTTTCATATCAGATAAAAGAAGTGGGAGCAGAGCTGTAGCAATATTCCGTCTATTCTAAAGCTATTTACGTCTTACCAAATATGATTTGTCTTGAAATAACCAGGGATATCTTACTTCAATCTGACATGAAGATATTGGTAGGCGACTATTATTACGCAGGAGCTGGTCCCTGCATTCCACTTTGCCTTAACTTCTATACTATTGGAATTTCAATAACCATCCTTTGAATGTATAATCAAAGTTATGGAGTAATTACTATTCACTTAGCTGCGCCCAGCCTGACGTCACTGTTCTCCTCTCTAAATATTTAATTTTCTCGAAAACTTATGGGAATTCTACCTTATGCAAGGTCACTCAACTCCCATAAGAAATAGCAAATATTATAAAGAATTGACGATTTCCCATTTATTAATTTCTGTTTTCTCTTTTTAATTTTTTTTCAGAAGTAATTTTAGAAGATTATTTATTCAAGTTGAAATTATTAATATTCTGAACAATATGTTATACCTTGACATCTTTCTTATGATTGTAGGTACTATAATCCTCTTATGGTACATGATCCTTTTCGAAGTCTATGTTGGTTTTGGAACCATGTTTACCTTTTCAAGTGATGAACCTGATCCATTTGCTAAACAAAAACTTCAACAATACCATGATAAGTTAATAAGATGTGCAAACGAAAACTCAGAGTACAGATTACACCCACCAAAATACAGAAACATCTCAGTCAAATCAAATAAAAAACAACAACTCTCAGAAGCTGATTCTAATTCTTCTGACAAAATCAATTATCATGAAATGCGCCTTGAAGTTAAAAGAAAACTCCGTGAACGCAGACGTGAACTTCAACTCCAAGCAGCTCGCTTCGAAGCACGTCAACTTTACTTAAAAAATCTTTATTATCAAGAACTTCACCTTAAAACTCGTCAACGTGCTCTTTCTAGTCCAGTTGTAACAAAATCATTTGAAGCATCAAAACATTTCTTATCAATTGAAGATTCTGAAGAAGAAGGTCAATCTTTTAAAAGACGTAAAGTAAAGTCATTCGAAGCATCAAAACATTTCTTATCCATTGAAGATTCTGAAGAAGGTGAATCATTTGAATCTAAAAGAAGACGTAAGGAAACTTCATCACCCCTTTGCAAAGATCTTCAAGCTCAAAATGTAGTTGTACATCGTCCATCTCGTTCATATCGTTCGTATCGTTTATATCCTTCTAGAAGAAAGGGATCTTCGACTAAATACCACCTTGTTCATTCTTTCTATGATATTGTTAGATCATATAAATCTGGTCCTTCCTTAAACGAAATCACTCAACCAGTTAATAACTACAATCCATTTCAACCAAGTAATAACTGCAATCCATTTCAACCAGTTAATAACTGCAATCCATTTCAACCAGTTAATAACTACAATCCATTTTCCAGTGCACATTCAAATGCTTCTCCATTTCAACCACCAAGTAATAACTACAATCCATTTTCTAGTGTACAATCAAATACTTCTCCATTTCAATCAGTTAATAATTGCAATCCATTTTCTAGTGTACATTCAAATGCTTCTCCATCTCAACCAGTTAATAACTCCAGTCTTCATCGATCAAATAGACTTTAATAGAAATATCCATTGTACATTCGGATCCTTATTCACCTCAATCACTTAATTATTATGATTTTCATTTCACTTATCAAAAGCATTGTTAAAATTAATGAAGCAACAGTTCGCATTCCCATGTATCAACTACTAAATCAACAACATCATCAAATCCATCGCTGGTATAAATGAATATTCTTATTCTAGCTAACTTTTATAACCTTCTCTGTTTATATAATAAATGTATATTCTTATTATAACTAATTTCTAAATCCTCTTTGTTACGCTGTAAATGTATACTCCTATTCTAACTAGTTACACGCCTCCGGCGGCCGGGCTCTGCCCGGACCCGTTGTTCCTCGCTTCGCTCGGAAATTCCAGAGCAAGATACAAAACTTATCTCAAAAAGTAGGATTCGTTGAACTTCAACATAAACTGAGTAATACCATTTACATATCAATCCTCATAAGGCACCCAAAATTATCCTTCGATATTACTGGAATGTAGGCTTTTAAGACCTTTTAGAGAGAGTTTATAAACCGCTAAGATCATTCATTAAACGTTAATTAAGATAACCTATATAGGAGCTTTGGGAATTCACTCATCAAATTACTTGGTGCGCTGCTCTAGACTTAGAGCAGATCCAGCTGGGAAGATAATAAACAACTTTTATACCTTCCTGGATATATACAAGTGGTGCTGGATAAATAATGGTGGTGATAGTGAATTTGGATGAAATATTAAATAAATCATAAAGCAATTAATTGTCTATACACAAAAAGTTTACAAGAAATAAAATCGAAAGTCGGATGCATATCCCTAACTCAGCAGCTTTTCATTCTACGATTTGTATACAATTACTACAATATGAGATGTGAGCCATATATCTAGCAGATTCTAATTCTAACTCTTATATATAGTAAATAAATTAATCTATATGCCAAGTCAAGTATCATTTAATTCAATCATTGATTTTGAACTCTACTCGCTATTAAGGTTCCAACTGATTGCACCTCTTAGATTTTCTGGTTCTGCCTTTGAAAGAGTTAACAGAAATCTTGTCTTTTATATAATTATATATATTTATAATTCTATGAGGTCCTCCTACTCATACTACTCTCGTTATGGAATAAAATTCCAAATCTCGCCTCGAGAATCCTCTAACATGTACCGTTGTATAAAACATATTAGTAAAAATGTTTCAACTAGATATCGTTTATTCTATAATAATAGCTTATAATTGAATCTCTATGGAGATTATTTTTCTACGCTTAATCGAAGTCATAGCTAGAATGTAGAATAAGTTATATCATATATCTTTCTCTTAAAAGATGGTGCGATATACTGCATATTGAAGATACAACTCCGTATATTCTTAGAACATTCCTCGCGAAGCGAGGAACAACGGGTCCGGGCAGAGCCCGGCAGCCGGAGGCAAAGTAGGTAAGAATAAAGTCATAAAATCTATAGAATAAAAATTATAATACAAATTATCTCATAAAATTTGAGATAGGAATTTTTTCGTGAAATCATTTCATTAATTTTCAACAGCTGTTTCTGTGGATAATGTTGTATCAGCTGAAGCATTTGGACTATTTGAACTGCTGATATGCCCATATAATGAAGTAAACATACGTTCAATCTAATAAAGGTTAGTTTTGAATGCAGGTGGGGTTATTCCAGCGGGGAGCGCGAGTAGTACTTCCGACAGCTGTGAACCAAGGTTTAATTTTTTACTTACTTCGGGAGTTATTCTTGTGAATGGCAAATCCCAGAATTTGTAATTGGAATTTTTTAATAATTCAGTAAATGTAATCATTAATCCCCATGGATGGGGTCTATTACATATAATTCTTTCTAATAATACTCTTGTAATTAAATGTTGAACTGATAGTTTATCTTCTCCAAGTGTTTGTGTTCCATAATTACCAAAGAGTGATAGAATAACGCAGCTGAAAAAGTGAGTATGTGCATTAGGATAGCGTAATTGATTAGCAATTGTTTCACATAGGAAGTATCTACCTTCAATATTGAGTTCATTCATAAGTTGTGCTAATAGTTGGAGGTGAACAGAATCACGATTGAAATGAGCAGTATCATCTTCATTTGTTTGTTTATCATTCTTTTTACTTCCTTTGGAATTGATTTCACTAACTGCTTGAACTCCTAAATATAATACTAAAGCGTTTAATGCTACATAATTAATTGATATTTTATCAAAACCTAATCCAGTTTGTTCAATTGCTTGCGTATTGAATGATTCACTGAGAGTTTTAACTAATGCTTGTGATGGATTTTTAAGATAGGCGTCTATAATCTTTTTAATTCCAAATTTTTGTAAATCTACTTCTGGATTAACAGCAAGAATTGGTGATTCTTTAATTTCTGGTAATTTATCAACTTTTAATCCTTGAGTTAGTGGATCGGGTAATTGAATATTTTCTGGGAAAGCTGATAAAACGAGATTTCTTAATTGAACAAAGTTAAGAGGAATATTATTACAAAGATCATAATGATTTTCAATTAAGAATTCTGGATAATCATGAAGAAGAACTAAAAAGATTCTTAATGTTCCTTTATACATGACAGCAATTGGTTCTGGGAAATCTTTTCCTTCAATATAATTTCCTTCAAATTTAACCAATGCACTTAAAAGGTTGGAGATATATGGCCAACCTTTTTTGTTTGATATTTGCATTAATTTTGGTAAAAAGAATCGATGAGAAATTAAAGTCATCCAAGCAAATGAGAAACCAGGGAATGCTAATGGTTGCAAACTGTTTAGCGATTCAGCAAGTGAAAGATAAAGTTCATCTACAAATTCCTTTTCTGAATCTTCTTTTATTTCACTAATTTCAAAAAATAATGTTGAAAATAATCTAAAGTATGCTCTACCATTGAAATTTTCTTGTTGAGTGTCATGATCAGATGCAAGAATAAGAAGAATAACTGAAAAGATGTTTTTAGAATATTCAATTCTTGATTGTAATTTCATTTTATTGCTTGTTTGAAGAATAGTGATGATAAGCTTGGCTAATGAATCAACAGCGATAAATGTTTCTGAATGATTTGATGTTTTATAAGATTCAACCGAGATTTCAATCGCAGATCGAATAAAAGTACAAAGTAATTCACTATCATTAAGAATACCTTGTTTTGATAATTCATAAACAAAAATATGAAGAGAACGTTCAGTACGACAAGGATGTTGTGCAAGTCTTGTCCATTCAGCAAACACATAAGCCATTTGTTGTTTAAGAGATGTAATTTCATCATTATCATTATCATTATCATCATTTACCTTTTGGTCACCTTTATCTTGTTCTTTATTACCATCTTGTTCACCATCTACTGCTGCTGCTGGTGCCGCTGCTTCGCCATCTACTACTTCACTTCCGTCTTCTTTACTTCTCTTAATTAATCCCTTTAAATTTAAATTTTTATTTCTTTCTAAATTCTCCAACAACTTAATAGCTACTTCATTTGATGGATCCTCCTTTGCCAATACCTCCATTGCTTCTAAACTACCAGTAAATTCAGTTCTTAAACAAATTGGATCATTTAATACAACTTCAGTTATTAATCCACTGGCAAAATTAATAGCGGATGGGATTTTTGCTAATACTTGTTTACAAAGATTAGTATCAATTTCACTTCCAGTAATAAGTTTTGCTTTAATAAGAGTTACCATTACTGGGACATTATATTTTCTTTCATCATCAGAATAAATTAACCATAATACAACTTCTTTAGCAGTAGGAGATGATAATTCACACAACTTATCTAATAAAAAGCATAATACTTCTCTTCCTAATTGTGAATCAGTCAACATAAATAATGCACTTACAGTCATTTGTGAAGTTTTTAATATAATATCATCTCTAAATGAACTTCTTGATGTTACAGTAAGAATTTGAGAAATTAAAATTGAAATTCTATGTTCGGGTGTTAAATCATTTATAGATTCTTCAGTTGATTCTTCAATTAACTTTTCAAGTGAATCAATACCATTTTGAATTTGTAAAATTAATTGTTCAAATAATGCAGGAGTTTGAGTTTGAGTTGGTGCAGTAGTAACGGTTGTAGTATTAGTTTGATAAGGAGATTCTTGGCCATATTCAACTGGAGGTCGATATTTACCAAAATTTTCATAAATAGCATATTGTTGAGGCATTAATCCACCTGGTTTAAGACGGAATGGGTCAGGAAGTTGTAAGGGATAACGAGAATTTAATTGTGGATCAATGAATGGTTGGTTTGAATGGGATTCTTGATGGCGTTTTCTAATAAAATATGCTTGTCCTAATGCTTCTTCAATTTCTGAATAACTTTTTTCAACTGCAGCATTTTCAATAATTGAACATATAATATCAACATTATCATTTACTGCTAAAACAATTTGTTCCAACAATACATTATATTCAGTATACCCATTTGCCATCATTAAATTACGTAAATTAGATGCAAGAGTTTCACGTAATGGTTCTTTACAAGTAACTAATGAAATACTTCCTGCTAGTACTCGAACAACATTTTTAGATGCAATTCGAAGTTTTTGCTCATCAGGTTCTAAAGCAAAATCTTTAAGAATTAATTCTCTTGCTGCTAATGCTGCAATTGTTGATGACCTTTCAACTACTGGTTGTAAGATTTCTCTTATAGATTTATCAATAGCTGCTAAAAACATTTGTTTAAGTGTTGGGTGAGTAACAAATCCAGTATTACCAATTAATACTAATTGATTGATAAGTGATGAATAGATGGATTCATCATTTGGTAATATTCTTGGTAATCCATTAATACTATCATTAATTCTTAAACTTTCTAATTCATTGCTAATTGTATGATCAAATTCTTCTGGTCGATTACGAACAATAGTAGATGGTGGAATATCATTAATATTAAGATCCAGTTGGTTGCAAAGAACTTCAATTTCAAATTTCAAATTTAATTTTAATTCAGCAAATTGATAAAGTTCTGATAAAACATGCATTAAACCCATTAACCACGGATTTGGTGGTAAGAATACTGTTGATGATGATGATCGTTCTAAAGTTTTACATACAAATGGAAGTACTACTGGAAGCTTATTAAGATCATATCCTTCAATAAGAAGCTTCTTAAATGCAATATTTTTATAAAGAATTGGTTTATCACGAGCAAGTGTTAAACCACCAATCCAATGACCAAGGTTTTTAAGCTGAGTACGCTTATCTGATGAGGTGATTGTATCTGGGGAATTTAATAATTGAATGATATGAAGGTAGGTAACTTTTAAACAATGTAATTCAAGAGTTTTAGAGTTAATATGACGAAGCATATCAATATAAAGAGTATGATAATTTGGTTCTTGTTTTGAACGTTGTCCAACAATATAATTAGCAAACCAAAGGTAATAACGACGTTCAAGTAATGCTGCTAGTTCTTTTGATTTACTTGCAACGTTATTAGATGCAAGATTGTTAACAATAAATAATACCTTATCAGTAATTGCTTCTGAAGGATCTTCTTGATGAGTTTCATCAAGAGGAATCGTAGCACTTATAGAAGTGAATTCAGACTCTGGTTCAGAATCAGCCGGTGCAGTTGCAGCAGGTGCTGTTGAAGAACCCCCAGTTAATGGTAATGATGATGATGTTGATGCACCAGCAGTAGCTGGTGCTGGCAATACTCCACTAACTCCTGCTACTCCTGCTGCAGCTGCTACTCCTCCCTCCAGCACTGCTTCCCCTTCAATACCAACTCTATTCTCTGCTATATCTTTAATTTGTTGATAAAATTGCTGCTGTGATTGTAATCCAGGAATTTCTAATAATATTTTACAATATTTTGGAAATTCATGTAATCTTTGTCTAAATTCAAATAATGCTTGCAACCCAAATCTAAACATATTACTTTCAATTTGCTGCTTTAAAGATTCCAATATAAATCTTAAAGCAATACTTAAAGGAAGTCCTTCAATAAGTTGGAAATAAACTAATGATCCAAATAAGACGGCTGTTGTTGCTAAAGCATTTAATGGATATTCTGGGAAAAATCGATATTCATCAAATAAAGAATGAACCATACAGGCAAAAACATCTTGGTCTAATGGATCATCACTCTTCTTCAATCGTTGTAACATTGTAATAATATCTCTAATTTCAATTTTTTGTTCATACATTTTTTGATAATATAATTTCATTTCTCGTTCAACTTCTGGTGGGAATGAATTTACATCTCCATGTGCTAATATTGCTTGATCATGTCCTTGTCCAAAATTAATTAATCTTGGATATGATTGTAAACATTGAATTTGAATAGATTTTAATTTTTCAATTTTATCTGCTGGTATTTCAATTCCAGATATAAATGTTAATGCACAAGCTACTGATCGTAAATTAAGTCCAGTTGGTGATCTTCCAACTGCTTGTGGTTGAGTATACTCTACAGTAGCTTTTACTTCAAGAAAATCAAGTAAAGATGAAATAAATTCATTAATTTTGGTTTCTCCTTCCTCCTTTACCTTCTTATACATTGTTTTCAAAAAACTATCAAATAAGACAATATTTTGTTTATCTGCTTGAGTAGCTAATTCAAGAGTAAATTTGAAATTATCAACATATAATAATTCATTCAAGATATTACTTTCATGAGCAATTGATAAGATATGTCCAATAATACTAGCATCACGATCAAATATTTCAATTAATGAATCAAAAAAGAACTTTTTATCAATCTTACCCAATTGATTAAATATCAATTGTCTACTACCATGACCAGCGAAAAATAACTCAAAGAAATTACCAATAACTCTATCCAACAATGGATGCCATGGTTTAGGTATAATAATTCCTCCTAAAAAGAATATTTCAGGAATAATCTTTGCATATTTATCTAAAAATGATCTTGCTAATCCAACTGAAGCATCTTCTTCTCTACAAATAGCATCCAATGATAATCTAATCAATGCTTTATAATTAAGAGGATGATTACTCAATCCACCAGCAATTGTTTGAATATGAGGAGGACTATCCTTGAAATCATCCATATTAATAACCTTCTCTAAACCATATTTCGATAAATCAATATAACTTTCACTAACACTTGTTAAAATATCAATTTGTATCTTTAAATTAATCCATTTTCTTGAAAAAAATACCCCCACCGCTTCTTTCCTACCGACAACATCAATAAATTTAATTACATTATTCAATGAGTTTTCATTTCCAACTGTAAATTCCCCTCCTTCAACTAATGAAAAGATAACTTCCCAGTCAAGAGAATCAATACTACTACCTCCAGCTTCCTTAATTACCTCGCCAATCTCCTCGCCATTCCAATCATTATGACCACTAATACCAACCAACAAGCCACCTACACTTTGATTATAAATAGCATTTCCCTTCTTTTCAATACCACTTTTAATCTTCCATTTATCAACTCCTCCATCTTTAACCCCCCCTCCCACAATCTCTACTAATATCATATCCATTGTTTTCTTACTAAATCTTTCTCTGATTGCCTTAATAACTCTTTCCTGTTCTTCTCCTCTTCCTTCAAACTTTTCACTTATAATTCGAAAACTTCTATGTGCAAGTTCCTTTCTATATTCAGGATTTTTAACTAAGCTAATAAAATTTTCAAAATATATTTCAATCTGTCTTAGCCCTACCTTCCGTTAGTTACTGCCTCCGGCGGCCGGGCGCGCTGCCCAGACCCTGTTGTTCCGAGCTACGCTCGGACATAGAAAACTTACCTTCTTCTCCTGCTTCTAATCCTACTATAACCCTTTCAAAATCGTCTAATTCAAAATATTCTGCGAAAACTGCTAAGCTTAGCTCGTGTGGTTCTAGAAATACCTCAACAAACTTATTCTCTTTACCAAATTTATCTGCTAACAGTGGATCACCTCCAATCCTCTTAATCGACTTCTTTACAAATTCAACTTCTCTTCTTTCACTTCCTTCTACTTCTTTCCTACGAAATATGTCTAATGAATGTTTAGATACTAATTTATAAAGTGTTTTGCCCCAAACAATGAAATTTTCTTCACAAAATTTAATAATTTGATCAAGGTCGTAATCCTTCTTTATTAATGTAGCAATTTGGGCTAAAGTGATTTGTTGTTCTTCTTTATCCTCCGTATTAAACAACAACCACTCCGTGCCCTGAGGTGAATTATTAGACAATGTTATGATGGTGATATCTAATGGTTAGAACCGGTGCAAACGCTAAATTGTAAACGCTAAATGTATATTGATACTTACACTTTGTTCTGAATGATTATTTGTTGTTGCTATGTGAGTTTACCTAGTCAACAACGTTGTTTGTTTGTTGGTTGTCGCTTGCTGTTTGTTCGTTGTAGTTTTTTCGTCACTTTCGTTGCTTCGTTAATTATTACAATAGTTGGAAATATATACAAAGATGCTAAACTTGTTAGAAATTAAACGTAAAGTCTTGTGGTATGTTTGGATGTGGGTGGATGTGGGTGGGTATGGATATGGATGACTCCCCATTGTTCTATCATAGTGTATATTGTCTATGATGTCTTGTATGAGCAATTGAGATAGTAACCATTCAGAAACAGTCCTACTTCAGTCTCAATAATAAGTAATCAATACAATAACATATAGACAACAACAAATATATCACCTATTACCAACAATCACTTCATTGATCTTTATCTCAATCTTTATTCGCTCTTATCTCTAGTATCCTACACCACCACCACCACCACCTTATCCTCCTCTTCCTCCTCCTCCTCCTCCTCAACTACTCACTTTTAACAATTCCAATATATTTACATTAATTTAATCCTATTAAGAATTGATAAATAGAATTCTCTTTCACTAAAAATAGGAATTCTCTTCTCCTTTAGAATGTTTTTGTTATATCGACAAGAATTTGAAATCTAAATTGAGTGAAGGAAGTGAAAACTGTTACTAAATTCACACGCATTTATCAACTGCTAAGATTCGTTACTGTAATAGCGCGTAAGCGGTTGACTCTAAAAAACTATTATTAATTTCACATTATACGAATATTTGCTTGTAGCAATAGAATATTATGGATATTGTAATATACGGCTGATAAAGATATAATTGGTAAGAGGGCAACAGTAAGGGCGTGTACAAGCCAGTCCCGTCCTCCACCTGCTGTACCCCCACATCTGCCTCCGGCGGCCGGGCTCCGCCCGGACCCGTCATTCCTCGCTCCGCTCGGAAGTGTAGTCCGTGTTCATTTCTGCACACAAAGAGGTAGTATGTATTTTATAACGCTATATATTATAATATAACCAATTTGACTATAGCTTAGATTTAGTTAATCAATTTTAAAAATATGTCCAAGGTAAATAGCGCTACATGTACACTAGACTTAGTTAAAAAATCCTACGATTTGATCCGATGTAAGTCTTGCTTAACACGCCGAACAGCCCGTACACGGAGTCATTATAAACCGCCGGACATCATATACGAAGTGATTAATATCTTAAGCTGAATATAGAAACAATAATGAGAATACTAATTGGTAGATTCAATGTAAATAGAACTTAAAGCTAAATAAAGATTATTACCTTCGCTGCTCTGATATTCTCACTTCGATCAACCTTGGGGTCTAGCACAAGAAACTTAGGGTAGTCTATGCAAAATTTTTTGATATATTTATTAAATAAAGATATTCTTTGCTATAGACATATATAGATAATCGCTTGATATAAGTTGGCTACTTATCGGTTTGTTCATGGGGTAGTGGATCTAGATAGAAATCAATTGGACGAGATCTTACTGAGAACATTGTGCAGCTAGGGGGAGTGGCTAATAAGTATCGCTAACATGTTAGTTTATTAGTAAACGAAATAATAATCATTCAAGGCATGTCTCTGACAATGAACTTTTGATTAACGTCGTTCATAGTGCTAGGTATTAGATATATAATTCCTCGCGTAGCGAGGAACAACGGGTCCGGGCAGAGTGTAGTAATCCTGAAGTCCCTGATAGGATCTCTGTTATATAATACGAGAGTTTAGATCTAATCTGAATGGAGTTGAGGATATATAACTAAATATATTAATTATAAGATTTGTGTTTATTAGAGATCAATGAGGATCGATACAAGAAGTACGGAAGTATATATTATATAACATAGAGT
>JAJMID010000069.1:10558-72855 GCA_030583405.1 Sugiyamaella americana | reverse complement strand
TGCCTCCGGCGGCCGGGCTCTGCCCGGACCCGTTGTTCCTCGCGCAGCGAGGAAGTTATAAACCAATATAGACTATCATACACTACAATACGGTCTTTGCCATTCCTCGCGTAGCGAGGAACAACGGGTCCGGGCAGAGCCCGGCCGCCGGAGGCGCAGTGGGTAGGGGTAGAGCATACGGTTTATTAGGACGAGGAGTTTGCTATTTTTTCTAATTCATTGACGAAATTTTCACCCCAGAAAGCAGCGGTATATTTGGAAACATATTTTAATAATTTTTGATGATTTACACGACGTTTTTCTTCCGACATTGTCAACGCATCAACAATGGCAGTGGACATTTCATCGGTATTCCATGGATTGACTATTATACTTCCATTGAGAGATTGGGCTGCTCCTGTGAATTCACTTAGAATTAATGCTCCGTTCTTCTTTTGTTGACATGCCACATATTCATAAGAAACAAGATTCATACCATCTCTGGTGCTGGATACTAAACATACATCACTTATTGAATATAAAGAAACCAATTCTTTGAAATCAATTGATTTGTGAAGGAAATGAATAGGAGTGAATTCAATTGATCCAAATTTACCATTGATTCTACCTACTAATTCATTTACAACTGCTCTTAAATTTTGATATTCTTCTACATCTTGCCTGGATGGTACTGCTACTTGGATTAATATTACTTTACCAATCCATTCAGGATGTTCATCAAGAAATATTTCAAATGCATGTAATTTCTGTGGTACTCCTTTAATATAATCTAATCTATCAACTCCAACAATGATCTTGGTATCACCAAATTTACTTTCTAAATTAGCAATTCGTTTTTGAACTTCAGGTAACTTTAATCCATTTACAAATGATTCAGTGTCAATTCCTATTGGAAATGCTCCAACGGTTACTAATCTACCATCTATTATAACTCCATTATGAGATGGATTTAACTTTAATATTCTTGATATTGACGATAAGAAATGTCTAGCATAATCATAAGTATGAAATCCAATTAAATCACATTGCAATACTCCTAATAATACTTCTCTACGAACTGGTAACACTCTATAGATTTCAGAAGATGGGAATGGTGTATGAAGAAAAAATCCAATTGATAATTTGAAATTCCCTTCATTACGTTTTTTAATTTCATCTCGTAACATTCCTGGTAATAACATTAAATGATAATCATGTACCCATACTATATCCCCTTCTTGTACATATTCTGCTACCTTTTCTGCAAACTTCTTATTTGCTTCACAATATGCTTCCCAAGCTACTTCATCAAAATTCATCTCTCCTGGATGATAATGAAATAATGGCCAAAGAATTGAATTACTAAATCCATTATAGTGTAAATCTGCTAAATCATCACTTAAAAATACGGGAATACAACTAAATTTCTCTTCTAAATCTTTTGAAACTCGCTCTTGATCTTCGGGAGGGATTTCATGTCCTGTTTGAGTTAGATTTTTGCCTCCGGCGGCCGGGCGCTGCCCGGACCCGTTGTTCCGAGCGTAGCTCGGAAGAACTCTATAACTTACCTGTCCATCCAAACCATTTGAAACTGGTTGACTTCTTTAATCCTGATAATGCTGTAACAAGCCCTCCTGATGACATATTATACTTATATGTTCCATCTTCATTCCTTTCAATTGTAACTGGTAATCGATTCGAAATCGTAATCACATTCCCTTTAACCATCGTTGATTTCAATTCCTTTTCCCTTTATTAGTTGATTTAGCTAATAATTGATTTGCTATTGATATGAGAACTGTATAAATGTAAAATGATATGATCCCGTCTTAAAGTATAAGCTTTTTATGTCTCAATTCTTCTCTTCTTATCTCCTATTTCTCTTCTTGAAGTTGCTTCGTTTAATCTTAATCGCTTCTCTTCAGATGGACAAAAACTCCCTTATAGTAGTAAAAAAATTGAAAAGTGAACTCACTTGCTACTCCTATTCTTTATTTCTAGTTTCTTCTCTAGTATCTCATTTCCCTTATATACCTTATCCTAATGCAGATCACGTGGTTTCTTGGTGCTGCTTTGTTTTAATCTTTTAACAGTCGTTTGCATGTGCAGCAATTGTAGGCTAATCTTCGATGGTGTCTCAGATTTCGGCTATTTCTCCGCCGGCATTTATTCCGCAATCATGTTGGTGCAAGTTAACGGTAACGTTATGCATTAAGGGCCATCGCCAACGGGTCCAGGTAGAACCTGGCCGTCAGTCATTGTTTCGCCGAGTTGCCCACAGTTTATTATAGTGAGTTCAATATATAGTAATAAATATGCTTAAAATGACGCACATTGCAATAGAATACTACACTATTAATCATGTTATGAACTTATTTGCTGCGCTTAAGCGCTAATATTTCGCTTGAAATGATTACAGAAGAACTTAGTCTCTCTAGCAAGCAGTGCATTGCAAAGCGTAATGAAATTAAAAAAGTAACAAACATGCTTATGTTGCTTACTTTCCGAGTGAAGTTCGGAACAATGGGTCTGGGCGGAGCCCAGCCGCCGGAGGCATGTGGGAATTGAGCAAAAAAATTCTAAAAAAAATAAACTCCGGCACGGGGAATCGAACCCCGATCTGGTCGGTGAGAGCGACCTATGCTAGCCATTACACCATGTCGGACTTTCACGCAGACCTAATAGTTTGAAGGTATTTGGGAGGATAGTGACTTAGTTAGGGTTAGGGTTGAATTTAAAACCTTCCCGAGGACGTAATTAGGACTTATTTGCTTAGAGTAATATCAGATATTATTCTTAATGCTTTTAGAAATATGGTTAGAAATATATTGGTTAGGTATTACTAATAATATTCTTTATATTTGTGTTATTTGTATCAAGATACGTAAATTCCTGATGAAATTAAGTGTATAACTTTGTAAATTACGTATTGATTAATATAAACATAACTAAAGTAGATTAAACAAAAGTATACCTAACGTTGAAATACTTTATATTATCCTTTTCCAATATATCGGGGCATATATTATCACTGAACTTCGTCCATGGGCCAAGGTTAGGGTAAATCTCTACATCAGTCTCTATCTTCACAACATTTACACAACATTTATCACCATCTAATCAGTTCCCACCGCTCTCATCAGTTTCACCGCCCTCGCCCATCATGCCTCAAATCGCTCATATTTATAAATTAGATTTACCTCATGTGGCAACAGTGGAATTTCCTGCTAACGTACAAAATCCTTCTAAAGCAATTGATATGCTTGGTGGAAGTGATAAGATTCACGAAGTAAGCATACTACCATACCCCTTTCATATCATTCCATCTTACTAACTAATAGGCTATTGAAAATAAGCAACAGTTAGAATTACGATATCGCCCTAATGACCCTTTTGAGCATCCAATAACTTCAAGAACTACTAAATATCAGAATTTAGTTTTAAAAGTTTCAATTTCAAAAAAGTTTCTTGATGAAGCAAATGGTGATATTCAAAAAGCTTTACAGTTAAGTAAAAATTCTTACACAGCAACACCTGCTTTTATATCAGCCACCAACTTTCGATTTAGAGAAATTAGTGATTTTCAATATACAACTGTTAATTCCCCATTTGTTCAACGGGTTAAAAATTCTATTTATGCTGGAGATTATAATGCAATTAAAGAATTTGAAATAGAACCTTTTGAATCAATAGCATCTGATCAAATTGATGCAATGCCACCTCCAAAATTCTCTCAAATTGTTTTTCCATACAATTATGGATTTCGTCAAAACCCTTCAATTAGTATCGTGGATGATGGATCAGGTGGCTCAAAACTAGTTAGTAGTGTTGCTCCACAGAAATTATTATCAATTGCACTTTCCTGGGGTGAGCCAATTCCAACAAAACCTAGTAGTGAATTACCAAAACCTGAAGCTTCTGTACAAGCATGTATAAATGAATTAGAGAAAATATTTGCTAACCGTCCTATTTGGACAAGATCTGCTATTGAATCTCTAGTATCAAGTGAGTTGAAACCTGAATTAAGAGTTGCTTTACCTTATGTTTCATATTCATATACCAGTGGACCATGGAGAAGATGTTATATTAAACTTGGAGTTGACCCAGCATCATCTCAGGAATATGCCAAATATCAGGTTGAACATTACCGAGTTTTGAATACAAGAGATATCAATTCTTTAAAACAAGATATGGCAAAAAGAAAAGAGAAAATAGAAGCAGAAAGAAAAGCCGGTAATACTAATGTTATTGATGATATTCCTCCCTCTTACATCTTTAATGGAAAATATCTCCCCATGTCTACTATGATTCAACTAATTGATGTTACAGATCCTCAACTAATGCCTCTAATCGCTTCTGCTCGCCTAATAGATGAATGTACAGATCGTGATGATGGCTGGTATAATAAAGAAGATATGACAATTATTCGTAAACTGCTAAGAATCAAGTTAGTTGCCTGTAAGAATAAAGAAGTAGTAACTAATAGTATGATTGAAGATGTAATTGCTGAAGAAAAAGCCAAATTAGGAGCCAATAAAGAAGATGAAAATGAAGATAAAGATTATAATCCTGAAAGTGAAGATAATATGGATATTGATAAAGAGTCAAATATATTACAAAAACTCGGTAATTCAGTTGATGGCGGTTCAGAAAAACTTAAAGATCTCTTTGGTTATGTTCAACAACAAGGAGAAGAAGGTTCTGATGCTGATGATACTTATATGCTTATGGAAGATGATGATGATGAGGATGAGGATGAGGATGATGATGATGAAGATGATGATGATGAATAGATCCCGTTGTCTGGCACTTCCCGGACCCGTTTTTTCTTGCTTTGCGAGGAATAGTAAAAAGCATTTATTATTTATATAGAGAATATACATTTCCACTAATATTATTCCTCAAATAGCTGGTTGTAAGATGAAGGATAACTGTCTGATAGAGGTTAGGGTTATTGATAAGAGTACCTAGCTCCTCCCCATCTGAGCCGCTTCACCACTTAACACCAACTCTCATGTTCTTTACTATAACCATTTCTTTTTACCATTGTTATTAACCAACCATGTCTTTGGCTAGCTATCTAGCTAAGAATTATTTATCAGAGGACAAAAAACCAAAGAAGAAAAAGAAGAAGACTGAAGATTCTTTAGTAGTTGAAAGTGAAGATGTTTTAGGATGGGAAAATACAAAATATAAAGAAGGTGGAATTGATGAAGATGATGAAGGTGAAATTGATAATCAACCCCAATCCACAACACACAAAAAGCCAAAAGGATGGAAGAAATTAACAGGAGAATCAACATCAGAATTGAAATTGAAATCCCCTGTAAATATTACACCAATAGATGATAGCAATACTCCACTCATGTCTGATGGTTCCAAAGCAGGCCTTCAAACAGGTAAACAAGTAAGAGAAGCTCTTGAAAGACGTCAAAAGGAAGATTTAAAACGTTTTCTTGAAAATGATGATGAATTAGCAAGAAAGAATTCACAAACTGTTTATAGAGATGCATCAGGTAGAATAATCAATATTGAAGAAGTTCAATCAAAAGCTAAGGAAGAAACTATTGAAAAGAAAGAAAAAGAAGCTAAATTAAAAGAAAGACAACTTGGTCTTGTACAAAAGAAACAAGAAGAAGATATTCGTAAAGAATTAAAATCATCAATATCAATCAATAGATATGCTAATGATGAACAACTTAATAAAGAATTAAAATCACAATATAGATTCAATGATCCAGCAGCTAGATTCAGTAAAAATGTAAAGGAACAAAAGCAAAAAGGAGAAATGAAAACAAATACATCTTATACTGGTTTACCTATCTATAAAGGAGGATATAATCCTAATAGGTTCAACATTGCACCCGGAATCAAATGGGATGGAGTAGATCGATCAAATGGATTTGAATCAATTTATTTCAAGAAGCAAAATGAAAGGAAAGAGAAGAAGATCTTATCATATACAAGGGCTTTTGATGATTAAAAATGCATCCGCCGGCCGGGCTCTGCCCGGACCCGTTTAAAAGGGCGTGGGGGATTTTCCGAGCATAGCGAGGAACAACGAGTCCGGGCAGAGCCCGGCCGCGCCGGAGGCGAGAACAAGAGTGGGTATATATATATAACATATTTATAATTACAAAATACATAATCTATTTATTTGTTTCTCCTTTTCCTCGTTGAGATCCAGATCCTCCACGTCCTCCTCTTGTTTTACCACGATGTCCTCCTCGTCCTCGATTATTGTTACCGTTGATTGGTTTGTTTCCAATTGATAATGTTGACATTAAATCAGCTGAAGCTTGTTCATCAAAGGTTTCTGGTTGAGTTGAACTTGTTGGAGGAGCGACTGATGATGGTGGTGGTGGTACAAATGGGTGTGGAATCATTGGTGATTCAGGTGAGAAAAACTGTGGAGGTGGAATTGGTGGCATTGGATATCCTGGTGGAGGGGGGATTGGTGGATATCCACCAGGGATAAATGGTGGTGGAATTGGTGGTGGTGGTAATTGTCCTCCGTAATGACCTACTAATGTATTCATTAAATTTAATTGATTCTTCTTTTGTGATTTGGATGTTTCTTTAATGTTATTTAGTACTTCATCATTAGATTTTGGTTTATCAGTCGTTGTTGCTGCTGTTGACTTGATAAATGATAAAAGATCTTTACTCATTTGTTCATCAGAATCTTGTTTTGGTGGTTCTGTTTTTTGTAAAATAGTAATCTTTTGATTAGCAGGTGTTGTAGTAGGTGGGGTTGGTTTAGGTGGTGGTGGTGCTTTAGATGTTGCTTTAGCTGGTGGTGCCTTAGAAGATACTTTACTTGGTGCTGAAGCTTTTACTTTAGCAGGTGCAGATGCAGGTCCTTTAGGGGTATCTTTACCAACCTTAACAGATTCTTTACCTTTATTACCTCCTTTACCTCCTTCTTTTCCAATTGTAATGCCACTTCCCCATACTGATGAAGTAGGTTTTGAAGCAGCAGCAGCTGTAGCAACAGCAGCTGTACTCTTACCTGCTCCTATCTTAACTGTTTGTTTTACCTTCTTCGATTCATATATTAATTGTCGATTTGTAAGATTAACTAATGATCCAGCATCAACTGTTAATCCTCTGTTTCCTGTACATCTTCCATTTAATGTTGTACCAGCATCAAATTCACTATCAAATAGAATTGTTAAATATACTTTATTATCAGTACTATTAATTGCAATTACTGTACCACGATTGAATAATTTAACTTTACCAGAATCAAGTGCTGATACTACTCTGTCTCCAAGGGAAAATTTTTGACTTCTTAATTGATGATAAGCTGTTGATGGCGATAGAAGTGCTCCTCTGGGGGTTGCTTTAATAAGTATATCTTTAACTTGTTCTGGTTGATTGAAATATTGAATAATGTAATTTTCAATTTTTTGAACTGATGCTACACTTAATGCTTCTGATTCTAATGCTACTCTTTCAAATTCTGGTCTTTCAATAGTATGAACTTTTACCCATTTAACCATTTCTTCAAGAAGAGGTTTTAATTTATCTTTAGGGATGTTGGGAAGAAGTTTACCCATATCAGGAATAGCATTACCAGAGAATGATTGAAGTGATTGTAATATGGCAGGATAAGCATTTCTATAATCTTTAATAAGATTAATTGCTGCATAAGAGAATTCCCATCCTCTTTGCGCTCTTCTTGAATATCCTAATGCCTTTTCTCTTTTTGCATCTAATTTAAGTATTAATCCAAGATCATATTTTTTATTTTCATATTCAACAAGATATTTTGATGTTATTTTACTAAGAAATAATGGATGAATGTTAAGATTACGAGCTACTTCATAGGATGGTAAATACCTAATATTATGTTGCTCATATTCAGCTGCGCGTGATCCAATACCTGGTTCTCCACGTTGTAACTTTTTAAGTAAAATATCAATCTTATCATTAGTATGAGATTTTATAGTAACAGGATTTCCATATCCAAGTGGTCCAAGGTATATAGCAAGTGAATCTTTTGGATATTCAATTGAAACTGGTAATGCTGGTCTTTCTTTAAATCTTGGATCTTCTTCACTAACTGTTTCAACAATTGTTTGAATTGGAAATGATTTTTCACTATCCTTATCTGTTGAAAAGTCTTTAATATAAGCACCATCTGAAGTTCTTTTAAGACCATTTAACTTTTGTACATGAACTAATAATTTGATTTGACCTATTTTAACTCCTGATTGTGAATAATTATCAATTATTCGTTTATTACTCTTATGCCAATTGTTAATTGTATATTCATCATGAGGATGGTTATTAATTTGGTTATCAATTTTTTCATATCGAAATAATTCATCACTTATAGCAACCAATTTCACTTCTTCAAGATAAGGATAGTTTATATAAATTGATTTATTAAGTAATCTTTCAGCAATAGCAGATGGATTCTCTTCATTCAATCCCTTTTTAATATAAAGAATAATTGATTCATTTCTAGATGGTTGTTGAAATACTTTAACTTGATCCATTTGAATTTTATAATCGAATTCAAGTGTTTTTAAAGATGGAAAGCCTGGTAAAGAATCTTTACCAAGTTTAACTCCATCACAAAGTCCAAATTTTAATTGTTTTCCTTTAGCACTTGGTGGTTCAAGTATAACCTCAATACAATGACAATTAGGTAAATCTAAAAAGATTCCCGGTAATGAAGATGGATATAAATAATTTGTTTGAGGATTAAATACAAATTGTAAATTAGTTCCAAATTGGTTTCGATCTTTTTCTTCAATAGTTAATTGTGATTCTTTACCTCCAAGTGCAGTTAATAATCTCTCCTCACTTACAAATGGAATTTTAACAATTGCTTCCCAATCATTCTTCTTTCCATTCATATCAAGTTCAAAATTTCTTGGATAAAAATCAATAATTGGTGATAATTCATCAGTCATCAATGGTCTATAAGGAGCTGGTACTAAATTCTTACTTCTATCTGGTAAAACTCCCATCAATTGTTGGAATGGTAAAAAGGGACTACCTAAATTAAATTCAAATTTCTCCTTTAATCCTCGTTTAATATCTGTAATACGGGGAGCATAATGATATCTATAATACCAACTCCAACTTGGACATCCTTGATAATAATAATATAATACCCATTGTAATCCTTCTAAATAATTCTCTGCAACTTCTTTAATCTTATCATCATCTTTAAGAGTAAATCCAAATTTTGTTTTATAATAATTATTTCTCCATTGATCAAATTTAGCCGAATAAACTTCCTTCTTATGTTCTTCAACATCTTCTTTTTGAGTTTCAGCATTTTCATACTTTTTCAATATTCTATGAATACTTAGAAGACGGTTATTTGTTTCATCTTCATCTTCTGAATCAGGAATACCATCAACATCTAAAATTAGGGAGAAACTTTTATCATTATTTTCAACAACTCTTGTAAACGTCCGTTCTCCGACTCTTTGCAAGAAATGAATATCACCATCACTGAAATCAGTTGGTAATTTAAATTCAGGAATTGGGGTAGTAGGTACTGGAATACTATCACCAATAACAGGAATTGGTGTTGAAATCCCTGATCCAGGCACTACTGAAGGTACAATTGGTTTACCAATATCATTAGCAGATAAAATAAATGACTTTACCAATTGAACAACTTCCTTCTCCCTCCTTGTTAATTTCAACTTCTTACTCTCCTTCTCTTCGCCACTAACACTAACCGTTTGTAAATCTTCATTAAACCATTCAACATCAATTGAAGAATCTTCAAACTTTTTATATTCAAACCTTGACATTTCGTCCAACCAAATACCTAATCGTTTAAAATTAATCACTCCTCCATCACTAATATACCCATCAGCAGTTTTCAATACATGTTTATAAGTTTCAAATACAATCGGTAAAGCACCTTCATTAATCAACAAAGAAGGCAACTCTGGTAAGAAATCATTACCAATGAAAAATGCTATCAAAATAAAATCATCTAAAACTCTTTCAAAATCAAATTTAAAAGCACAAACATCCCTTGTATCAGCAAATTCCATCTCCAAATACTCTCTTACCAATGATAAATGTAACAAATAAAACTTTTGTTCCCCCAATTCTTTAATCTTCTTTGAACTTCTACCAAAAGTTACCTCCTCCCTTAACAAAGCAAAATGAGGTTCATGACTCAACAATCCCAACATAATCAAATCAGCATCCAACCCATACAAGCAATGACGAAGATTATTCTCATACCCATCTTGCGCTTTAGCGTTTCTAATATGTTCCATAATCTTATGTTCCCCCTCACCTGGCACTTCATGACCAGATAAAATAATCTCGATTCCCTGCCATGAACTATCTTCACTAACCTTTCTATTGATAAAATACTTCAATTGTTTAGTTAAATTAGCCATAAACTCAGTACCAGGAGTAATAGCATTAGAATCAAAAGGATCACTACTGGGCAATTCAACACCACTTTCAATAGCCTTTCTTCTTGCCTGTTCAGCATCAAAAGCACTTCTAAATCTTCTTGATCTTTGCTGATTCATTTTTGCTCTTGGTGCAACCCCATCAACTGCCATGAAAAACAACTTTTGAGGATGAATCAACGAAAACAAATGCTCAATATAGTTAAAAATTGCAACAAACATCTGTTCTTCTGTTAAATGGTGAGTAACATCTGAATCTTTATGAGTACAAGTATGGAGAATAGAATTCATATCTAAATACAAATTATCAAATCTGTATCGTTGAGTTAGTTTTATGCCTCCGGCGGCCGGGCGCTGCCCGGGCCCGTTGTTCCTCGCGTATTTCACTTACTCTGGTATTTGATTATCATTAACCGTTTGAGAAATCAAAGGCCATCTTTCTGAGGCATAACGAAAAAATTTTGGAATCCCTAAGCAACAAAGTTAGTTCCTTCTACTCCCCACTTCGCGTACCTAATACTTACCCATAGTGACTATCTATCTGCCAATACTGAAATAAGTGTAAAGCAAACAAAAACAAAAGAACAACCGAGGAACAAACTTCCTCACTATATCTACAACCTCTAAATACAACAATCCCTTAAGATAATTATACAGATCGAGACAATTACTTAATTAACTGTAATTATCGGTGACAGCACCGACTCGGGTCTTATTCATTCCTACATGCATGAAAATAGCCTCACCTGCTCAATAAATCACTCTTATGCACAATATGCGCCCATGGTGGCATATAATCATAGATTCGGTAATTATGCTTTAAATCTAATTCTAGCTGTGTATAATATAATTGTGTTATTAGTAAATATAACGTTTACTTTACTCGCTTTTGATCGGTGAAATGAGATCGATTTCCCGCCAGATAACGATCCGCAGGGAGTTTATAATTCCGAGCGTAGCGAGGAACAACGGGTCCGGGCAGAGCCCGGCCGCCGGAGGCATATATAAAGGATAGTTAAGATAAAAATATAAAAGTTTATTTAAATAATATATAGAAAGAACATTGAGGCTGGTTATAGAACTTAGGCATAGTCGTCAGTAAGTTCTTGAATAAAAAAAGGGACTGGGGATAGACGTCCAGATTAATGAAATGATAAGTTAGCTTAATCAATGAATAGCATGATTAGCATCTTCGTATGTACCTTTGACCCTTTCTTTAAGAATGAATGCATCCCAATGGTAAGACCATTTCATAAGTGATTTTGGTTATAAGTTAATAGAAATCACGTAATGAATCCAAAGTAATTTCTCACAATCTTGTAATAATGATGTACCAGTTGATATAACAGTCCATTGATACTTCCATTTAGAGCCCACCGTTTTAAAAGAGATAATACTTCTAAAATTGGTTTTAATGAAGATTTCCTCTTTAGACGAGAAGTAGTAGGTGTAAACGTAATTGGCTTTAGAATGGTTGTATTCGTGTTATCTACTGGTGGTGAAGGGGAAACCATTAGAATTGACTTTAATGAAGAAGTGGTGGAAGTGAGAACCATTAGAATTGACTTTAATGAAAAAGTGGTAGGGATGGAAGTGAGAGCAATTAGAATTGACTTTAATGAAAAAGTGGTAGGAATGGAAGTGAGAGCCGTTAGAATTGACTTTAATGAAGAAGTCGTAGTAGGAGTGGAAGTGGGATCCATTAGAATTGACTTTAATGAAGAAGTCGTGGTAGGAGTGGAAGTGGAATCCATTAGAATTGACTTTAATGAAGAAGTGGTAGGAGTGCAAGTTACAATAGCTGGAGATTTGATACTAAAACCATCAAGAGTTTCAAGCTCGAAGATTGATTTAGTAGAATCTATAAGAGGGTTAGTAACTGAATGGAGAATTTCAACTGCGAACTGAGATCTTAACATACCTTTTACTAAAGTACCAGTTTGTTTGCTGTAACAACAATCTGTTTCAAAGTGAAGAAGATTGTTTAAATCAATGTTTGAATAATCAGTATTACCAAGGAACGTGTTTAAACAAGATAATAAGTCAACTGGTTGATTATCATCATAATATGAATCATAACAACTAACTAAACAACCAAAGAGGGAGTCTGAGTCGGTGTTCAAATAATCAATAAAATCAAGATATTCATGTGCTTCTAATTTCTGGAGAGCTGGTGGTAATCCAAATGAAGGTTCTTCGTAATAACAATCTAGAAAATGCCTCATTTTAATGAATTTTTGTGAAGAAGAAAAAGAAGAAGGAAGAGAAAAGGATCCAGCTGAGTCATAGTATATTTAAATAAAAATTGCTGTTGATTATGGTCAGCTTGTGCCATAACATTGACAGCTGCCGATCGGCCATCTTCTATGCAGATAACACGCTACAAATGGAAAAGATAAACATATTCACATAAGGATCAAGGAATTGTGTATGAATAATATACAGTAAATAGATGAAAATAGATGGAAATAGAAGCCATACGAATGGTTAAATGGATGGATATTTGTATCAGTTTATTGAGCATACTTATTATATCAACTTTCTAGAAAATAAATTACAAATTTCAAGAGACAACGTACCTCGTACGTTATAGTAAAGGATCTAGAGTGGACTAAAGCAACGGTGCTTTAGCATAACAATGTCGCTACGAAAGAAATTAAGTTAAAAACTTATATATCTAATTAATGATTGCTCTAACAGATAACTCAATACAATCTTGTAACTTAAATATTTATAAATTATTAGCCTTTTACCTCCTAAAGTAAATGACCGCTTTCCAGCTTGCCGTCATCTCCTCGTACTCAAGTTACATAAGTACTATCTACAAACACTTCTCTTAGATAATTCCAAACGTACAATGGGCCCTGCAGAGCATGGCTGTTAATTGCTAAGAAGAGCAGATTTGAATAATACATTATAACGAATACTTCTCCCAGAGAATTGAATCTTCTTTCGGGATGCCCAAGATTCAACATCTTTTACAAGAATCCTTGGTCCACAGGAAATTGCCCATGATAAACGCTCTTGACCAGGTAAAATGAAATCTTCTATATATATTTTTTGGGCTGTATGTACCGCCGGTAGATATATATTTGTTCTCCGCCGGAGGCACAACCCCCCCCCCCCCCCCCCTGTTCAGGCGGAGTGGTGGAGTGCGTTTGGCACAGCCGCATCTTGAAATATTTATGTGATCTACAGAATGTCAACAAACATCATGTTGAATGAGAGAGTGAGAAATATATTAATTTAGAGTGTAATTTTATCAATTGATTAATTAGAAATGTTCGGGTCAACTCAGGCTTCGAATACTGGATTTGGTGGCGGAGGTGGTTTGTTTGGTCAAGCAAATAATCAACAAACTTCTTCTCCTTTTGGTGCAAGTACTAATTCAAATGTTAATACTGGAAATGCATTCGGTGCTGGTGGTACTAATACTGGAAATGCTACTAGTGGTGGTTTATTTGGTGCTAATACTGGTACTGGTAGCGGGGGAGGAGGTGGTTTATTTGGTCAATCTGCTGCTGGTCAAACTGGTGCCTCAACTGGATCTAGTTTGTTCGGTAATACAGGTGCAAGTGCTACGCCTATGTTTGGTAATACAGGAGCTGGTGGAACTGGAAATGCTGCATCTACTGGTGGTTTCTTTGGTGCAAAGCCAACTACAACTAGTTCATTTGGTGCTACTCCTAATACTGGTACTAGTACTGGATTATTTGGTCAACAACAGCAACCGCAACAATCATCTAATTTGTTTGGTCAACAACAACAACAGCAACAACAGAGACCCTCTTTATTTGGTCAACAACAACAGCAGCAGCCACAACAGACTACCTCGTTATTTGGTCAACAACAGCAGCAGCAACCACAACAAACTCCTTCGTTATTCGGCCAAACTCAGCAACAACCACAACAGACCTCATTATTCGGTCAAACGCAACAACAACAACCGCAACAAACCTCATTGTTTGGTCAAACACAACAACAGCAACCGCAACAAACTACTTCATTGTTTGGTCAAACACAACAATCTACTCAGAAACCTCTCTTTGGTGGTTTAAATACATCAGTACCTCAAAAGCCAACCTTCCCTGTTACTTCTCATCAACCAATAAATACTTCGTTTTCCCAACAACAACAGCATCAACTTCAACAACCAGCTCAAGAAATTACGTTACTCACTAGACCAAGTGACCTTCCTGAGGCAGCTCAAAAAGAACTAGAAGCATTAAACGAATATATCACTTCACAAGGAAGAGTTTGTGAAGAATTAAAAGCAAATGAAGAATCACAACAGGAAATGATTTCAAGTATTCCAAGAGATGTTGAATTAGTATCTCGTAAACTTTCAACAGCAAAAGAAGCATTCAAATATGATGATCATGTTCTTAGTAATCTTAAAAAGGTAACCGATAAAGCAGTTCAAGATGCAGAAATATGTTTCCAATTATTAGGTAATTTGAGAGGATTATCAGGAGGTTCATCAAATCCATTAAATTCATCAACGTTTGGAGCATCAACGTTTGGGACATCCACCTTTGGTACTTCGACATATGGTTCATCAGTATATGGTAATAATCCTGCATCAGCAACTGCTAAAACTTTCCGTAAAGCTGATCTCTTAGCACCATATTTCGAAGAAAAAATTAATGAATTTGGAAATCATCTCAAAGAATTATCTAATATAATAATTGAAGTAGAAAATGGTGTAAATGCGGCAGAATTAGATAGTGTTGATGGATATGGAGGTATTAAAAACGTAGTAGATGCTCTTCAAGAAGAACATCGATTATTTATGAGTCTAGGCAATCGAGTAGCCGAACTTCATCATGATGTAGCTAGATTTGATCAACAAACATCCAAATAACAATTCCTCACATAAAACCCTCTTCTCCTCCCTTGCCTCCGGCGGCCGGGCTCTGCCCGGACCCGTTGTTCCTCGCTACGCGAGGAATGGCTATGATTGTATCGTAACGGAGATAGGGAAATATAACGCATTGATCGCATACTTCTGAACTTATTTAAGAGTTTCCAATCCTGTACTTACACGCAAAATTAAAATTCAATTTAGAGTTGTAATTGGTATCAAGGACTATTAGCAGTATATAAGGTATAAGATTGATATGAAGTAGTTATGCTTCTACTGCGGCAGGCCGCGTAACCGACGAACCGAAGCTGGGGGGAGAGAGTAAAATTCCGAGCGTAGCGAGGAACAACGGGTCCGGGCAGAGCCCGGCCGCCGGAGGCAAAGGGGGGAAGAAGGGAGTTAAGGTAAAATTCATTTAATAATAAGTTAATAATAATATTGATTCGTAAGCAATGGATGAAAATATATACAGGAATATTTAGTTTGATGGTGATGATTATTCTATTTACCACCATTTTTTATATCCTGAAGATTTTTTTTCTTTTCGTTGCCACCATTTGTTGGGTTTTTCGTTTCGTTTAGAATTCCACTGTTTTGAATCAAAGAATCTAGTAGACTTAGCAGAACGGATTAGTTTGTTGATTTGTTGGTTGTTGGTCAGGTCTTTGAGTTTTTGTGAGGATATGGTATGAGCTTTGGAAGAAAGAATGCGTGCATTGGCGGAGATGGAGTTGGAGAGGGTGCGAGCATTGGAGGAGAGAGAGTTGGAGAGGGTACGAGCATTGGAGGAGAATCTATTGGACAAATCATCAGCGTTGGTGGAGAGGGAATTCACTAATGTATGAGCGTTGGTGGAAAGCTTTTTTGATAAGATATGACCATTGGTGGATAGTGAATTAGCTAATTCGTGTGCATTAGTTGTAATAGTATTAGCTAAGTTACGTCCATTGGTGGAGATAGAGTTAGCTAATTTACCACCATTTTCTCTTACTAATTTATAGCTCTTGTTAATATTCTCTTGATATTCCTTCTTTAATTGCTGGTATCGGCTATTTGATGGAATTGAAGACATGTGCTTTCCATAATGGTGGATTCTTTCTGATAAATCGTTATAATAAGTTGGTAATTGATGAATTTGTGAATTAATATTGTTTTTATAATGAGAAAGTTTTTCTTTAACGTAATTTGCTGTTGGTTTAATTGAAGTGTATAATTCACTAGATTGAGAGAGAAGGTTGTTGTAGGTTTGATAAGAATGAGCTTGTATTGTTTGTCGTATTGAATAAGGGGTGGACGAGGGGGTGAAAGAAGGGGTGAAAGAGGGGGTGTGGTTTACTTCAGAGGCTGTACTATTTTCCAATATTCTCTCTTTATTTTCATTTCCTAAGAATACTTTTGTAACTGTATTTGAAATTGCAATATCAAATTGTCGAAGAAAGTAAGACAAGTAATCAAAGAAGATTAAAATTGTGGTATGGATGTTAGAAATAACAACTTCAGTTATGGTATTTAATTGGGAGAATGAAGGAAGGTAATTAGATTTAGAATTGCATGAAAGTTGATTGAATTGATTGTTCTTGTCTTCCTTCTCCCACTCCTTCTTCTTCTTCTTTTCCTCATCCTTTCCATTCTTATATCTACTTTTATATCCTTTATGACTACATGATAATTCAACATGAGTGTTACGACAAGCAATTTCTTGGCATTTTGTAACTTCAGTTGGTGCTGGTGGTACAATTACTGTAACAGTGGATATTATAACATCGGTAGATGATTTAAATATTTCAGTATAAGTTTCACCAGTTGCTGATGGTTCAATATCATATGGTGTTATAGCAGTTGATACAAAATCTTCATTTCCTTTAAAAAATGATCCTAATAATACTATTATTAATCCAATCCATCCAATATAACCCCAATAAAGATTATAAAATTGATTTAATTGAGTAAATACTTTAGCTCTTGTTGGATAATTCAATGATTCAAGTAATACTGGAGCTCTTCTTTCGGGTGTTAAAATACTAAGAATATCAATTGATTTTAATTCAAAAATTGATGCTTTTGGAAGTGGTAAACATCTCCATTTATTATCAACTTTAATTGCATATTTTGGAGAACATTCCGAAGCAAATAAATGCCAATTGGAAGGACAAAGAACTGATGGGGAAAGAACTTCATCGGAAATGGACAATGTAGAAATATTATTCTTTGATAGAAATTCATAAACAGAAGCAGGATTAAATTTCAACTTTCCATTAACATCACCATCTCCATAATAAACTACTGCAATTGTATCATACTCCAAATTTGGTTTGGTAGTATTGGTAGAATCAACTATAATTCCATACGAATATCTTGTGTCAATTATATAATTTCTTATAATCAAAGAACTATTATCAACTTGACAATATGAAAAATGTAATTTAATCTCTGCACTTTTGTAATTAATTCTAGATGCAACGATATGAACAATATCCATTACATGTTTTTCATTATTACCAAAACCAATGATGTTTAGATGGGAAGGAGGTGGTTGGGTAGATGACATAGAGAATTTTGAATGACTAGGAATGATTAATTTATGATTATAATTGTTAGCTGATGGTTGTTTAACTAATGTTTCAATTGTAAAAGAACTTGTATTTCTAAGTTTAGAAAGGGTAGATTGGTGAAATTGATTGTAAGAGAGTTTATGAGATAATCCATGTGCTTGTCCCTGTACTCCTTGACCCTGTACTCCCCCTTGTCCTTGTACTCCACCTTCTCTTCCTTGTCCTCCTTGTCCCTCTACTGATTGACTCCAGGATTGAAATGGACTAATTGGCATTCTCAAAGTACAATTACTACTACCTAAAGACATTGTAGATAATGAATTATTTAAAATCTCTTTTGACATCTCCCTTTCCCTCTCCCTCTCCCTATCATTACCCCTTCCTCCACCTCTCATCATATCAATAGAACTAACAAATTCATCAACCCCTTCAGAACCACCCCTAGATACACCCCCTATACCAGATCTACGATTATCAAATTCATCCAATTGTTCATACTCTTCATCACTCAATGGCACACTACTATTGGTAAATCTATCATAATCATCATCAATCTCTCCATTACTAGTAAATTCATCATCAGTAGCAGCAATTGATGAACTACCAGAAGCAATAGTACTAGCAGTGACAATAGTTGGTGTAACGGCAGTAGTTGTAGTAGCCTCACTACTACCACTAACAGTTATAACCGGTTGAAATGATTCAATACCACCATCTGATTCCTCTAAATAACGCAATTCCCTTGTAGGAGTCCTTAAATAAGTACTATCAATAAAATTATCATATCTTCTTCTTCTTCTAACTCTTGGTGATTGAATATTATCACTATTACTATCATCATTATCACTCTCATCATCAATACCTTCACTACTACCACTACCACTACCTCCAACACCAACCCCAATCTCTACTGATCCAGATAGCGAACCATCATAATCTCCACTACTATCTTCATCATCACTAATTCCATTAATCATATCATAACTATTTGATAATGAAACAACTGAAGAACCTTGTTCCGGTTCATGCCAATCTCCCTCGTCTGTCATTATTTCTATAAACATATTGTTAATTCTTTCTTCCCTCCTCTGCCCCCGGCGGCCGGGCGCTGCCCGGACCCGTTGTTCCGAGCGGAGCTCGGAAATTTAACTGGGTTGGAGGAGGCAAATCAACCTTGCCATCTTCCCCCACTATCCTCATCTTCTACCTCCTTCCCTTCCTCCCTCGCTCCACTCCTCTCCACTTACAATAATATTCTACTCTATCTATTCTCTTAAAATTATATCAATTTAACTCTTATCTTCTCTTTAAATTATCAATCAATGAAAGGGTAATAAAACTTATTAGGTCTGAATTTATATAAGGAAGAAGAGAGATGTTAATAGATTATTTATTATTATCTTTAGTAAGGCTGTATGATAACAAATAATCATGCATCAAGAAACGCACTAATATTCAGCGTTGCGCGCGTTATCTGCAGTCATTAATTATCGCCTCTTAACGATAACTTACTTAGCTTGACGTTATCTTTATACTGGGTGGTGCTGCTGCCTTCTGTCTATATTGCACATGTGACCAAGGAAGCTTTGCGGGACTTTGGTTTAACGCGCAACATACTCTTAACAAGGGAAATGGGAATTATGAAAGGCTACATTTCTGGTTTCTATTACCTTGTAACCTGGGCAGTTCTATAATAGACTAAGCAAATATTACCGTTATTTATTAATTTGTTTATATAATTAGCTAAGTTACTTTACTTGAAACGGTTCTTTCGCACTCTTCCACGTTTCACCTTTGCGCTTCCATACAATTATCCACTTTTATATCCCACATTCATGCCTTAAATGACTCAATAAGTTCATAATTTAAGACGTCATTTAACTTAGCTTATCCTCCCCCCACCCATTTTACCTGCCTTTCCTGCTCTTGCGCACTGATAACGTTAAGCGTTGCATTATTATCTTATCGTGCAGGTGAAATGAGGCAAGGGTAGGGAAGAGGGAGATCAGAGCGGAGCGGAGAGTGGAGAGTAGAGGTAGGCGCGGGTTAAAGAGTAGGAGGTATTAAGGGAGAGAGAGAAGAGATAATATTAAAAGAGGATGGGGTGTAGAGAGGAAGAAGAGATTTAGAGGAGGATTGAGAATTAGATACAAATTGTGCGTAAGAATAAACAGGGAAGTTGCTTGTTGATTAACTGCCATAACTGATTAACCGGATAAACGGTTTTAATGAGCCGGTTATAGATATGTACTGAGGGTACTTAGGGTTGGTTATCTTTGCGGGTTGAGCTAGCCTTATGTACCCATGCGATGAACATCAGCAGTAGGTAACATTGGGGCAGGGGAAGGAAGGTGGATTTTTGTTAATTAATTAAACGTTAAGGTTGTACTTTGTATATTTGTTTTGAATAGAATAATTTGCGTTTATGTGTGTGGCTGGATGATTAATTGCTTATTGGGTTTAGAGGCCAGTCAGGGGTAAAGTTTGTGGTTGGATTGTTTGGGTGGAGCCGGACGGTTGCGATGCGATCAACATAACGTGATCGGCAGAAGAAGAGTGGATATAGGGGTGTGGGGTACCTAGGAAGATGATGGTAAAGGAGAAGTCGAGGAGGTGGTGGAGGTGGATGTGGGAGTAGGAGGAGAAGTATACTACACTTCCTCGCGTAGCGAGGAACAACGGGTCCGGGCAGAGCCCGGCCGCCGGAGGCAATGGGGGGAGAGAGGGGAGGTTGGTTGCATGGAGAAGTTTCAGATTGGAGGATAAATGCAGAGAGAGAGAGTTTGGTGGGTGGATGAGGCAGGCAGATCGATCGAAGGAAGTGAAGAATTTACAGGAAAGAAAAGAAAAAGAAATAATGAAGAGGTAAAGGAGAAAAGGAAAAGGTATAAGAAGGAGCAGAAAGAAGGAGGAGAAAGAAGGAGGAGAAAGAAGGGAAAGAAAGAAGGGAAAGAAGGAATAGAAAGAAGGAAGCGAAAGAAGTAATCGTGTTGCATAGTGTTAGTACTTTTTGTTCTTGTGATAAGGCTGAACTTAGTTAGTGAATTACATAGATAAGATAAGGAATTTGAATGGGATTAGCGGATGATTATAAGTTGAAATTTGATTTGAATTGAAAAACAAGGGGATAAAGATAAAAGATAATAGTTGAAAAGGAATTGAAATTGAAATTGAAAATTAGGGAATTGAATTGTAATTGAAATTGGTGTGTTGTTGGCTTGATTTGTTTGATATTAAATTAAGATTTATCGTTTAAAATTTATTACATCATTTAATTTGAGGCTAGGAAGAAAAGTGTATATATTGTATCGTGTCAGAATAGTATTTTTATCTTGCATTTTATTTCATTGTTTTTTATTATTCTAAATTGTTACTACAACATTACAAAATGTCTAGTTCTATATCTCCTGATTCTCCTGCTTCTCCAGTGTTATCACCTGATGTGGAATCCAATTCAAGTTCTGATAAGGAGATTCTTTGGAGACAACCAAAACCAGTTAATAATAATCATATTTCATTTGATGATTCAGTTAATATAAAGGATGGTCCAACTGGTATTTTTAAAAATCCACTTTTAAAATCTCATCATCGTCGTCAGTCATCTTCTGAAATTGATCCTTATTCTACTCCTGCTATTTATTATGATCCAGAATCAGAAAAGAAATCTTCACGATTATTACGTTCAAGAACATTATCAACTGTTGATAGACCAACAAGTGAAAGGAAAAGATTATTTCCAAGGAGAAGAGGTTCAAAAGATGAACAATTGGGACCTAAGAAATTATTAATTCATGTTGATTCAACTCTTAAGCGATTATTAGATTCTGAAGATACCGATAGTAATACCCAAATTACAATTGAAGATTCCGGTCCAAAGGTTCTAGAAGTTGGTACTGCAAATTCAAGTGGTTATAAAAAGACTGAAATAAGAGGTACTTATCAATTATCAAATTTATTACAAGAACTCACTTTGGCAAAGAATTTTGGTAGAAAATATATTATTCTTGATGAACAAAGATTAACAGAAAACCCCGTTGCTCGTCTTCATCGTCTTATTTCAAAAGAATTTTGGAATTCTCTTACAAGAAGAATTGATTCTTCAACAATTGAAACTATTGCTCTTGATCCTAAATCTCGTTCTGATGATAAACGACCACGAGTTTATATTCCCTATAGTGAAAAAGAACAATATGATTTTTATTCAGAAATTGCTAAAAAGAATAAACAATTAGATTTACAAGTTGAATACTTACCCAAAGAAATCACTGCTGATTATGTTAAATCAATTAATGATAAGCCTGGTTTATTAGCATTAGCATTAGAAAAGACTGTGACTGATGATGGAAAAGATACTTATATTGGTGTTCCCTATGTTGTTCCTGGTGGTCGTTTCAATGAACTTTATGGTTGGGATTCATATATGGAATCTCTTGGTTTACTTTGCGATAATCGTATTGATTTAGCAAAAGGTATGGTTATTAACTTTTGTTATGAAATCAAACATTATGGTAAAATTCTTAATGCAAATCGTTCTTATTATTTAAATCGTTCACAGCCTCCTTTCTTAACTGATATGGCAATAAGAGTTTATGATAAGATTAAATATACCACCGGTGCTATTGATTTCTTGGCCAATTCAATCCGTGCTGCTATTAAAGAGTATAAGACGGTTTGGATGGCACAACCAAGATTAGATCCTATTACTGGTCTGTCCCGTTATCGTCCTGATGGTAAGGGTATCCCACCAGAAACTGAAGCATCTCATTTTGAACATCTTCTCTTTCCATTTTGTAAACGTTATCGTATGTCATTTGAAGAATTCCAACAAAAGTATAATGATGGTGAAATTAATGAACCAACTCTTGATGAATATTTTCTCCATGACCGTGCAGTTAGAGAATCTGGTCATGATACAACCTATAGATTTGAAGGAATTTGTGCTGATCTTGCTACTATTGATTTAAATAGTTTACTTTATAAATATGAAACTGATATTGCAACAATTATTCGTAAAAGATTTGATGATAAACTCACCATGGAAGATGGATCAATTGAATCATCAGCAATTTGGGATCGTAGAGCTCGTAAAAGAAAACTTATTATTGATAAATACATGTGGGATGAAGAAAAGGGAATGTATTTTGATTATGATACTAAACTCAAGCGTCGTCATACTTATGAATCTGCAACTACCTTTTGGCCATTATGGGCAGGTTTAGCATCAACAAAGCAAGCAGTTCGTATTGTAGAAGATGCTTTACCTAAATTTGAAGTATTTGGTGGTCTTGTATCTGGTACTCTTGAATCACGTGGTGAAACTGGTTTAAATCGTCCTAATCGTCAATGGGATTATCCATATGGATGGGCACCTCAACAAATATTAGCATGGGTTGGACTCATGCGATATGGATATGAAACTGAAGCACAACGATTAATCTATCGTTGGTTATTCATGATTACAAAAGCATTTGTTGACTATAATGGTGTGGTAGTTGAAAAATATAATGTTACCTCTCCCCAAGATCCTCATCGTGTAGATGCTGAATATGGTAATCAAGGACTTGGTTTCAAAGGAGTTGCTACTGAAGGTTTTGGTTGGGTAAATGCATCCTACACCTATGGATTATCTCTTCTCTCTTCCCGCTTCAAACGTGTTCTTGGAGCACTCACGCCACCCGATGTATTCTTCTCAGCACTTCGTAGGGAAGAAAACGAAGAATCGGGTGAAAGTGAAGACCTTTCAAATCTTAACTTCGAAGCACTTGATATCAGCGCTGTTTCAAAGGCGCTAAACAGACCCGTTTTCTAATCACTAATAAAACTCTCTCCCTCTTCTCCCTTTTGCCTCCGGCGGTCGGGCTCTGCCCGAACCCGTTGCTCCGAGCTGCGCTCGGAGAACAGAGCAGCAGCTCGTGCAGGGAAAGGTCCCTAGAGACCCTAAATTATGGCCGTCCGTCGACATCTCGGCCGCCGTTGTACCAGTTTTTGGTATCGTCTAAATCCGAGCGTAGCGAGGATCAACGGGTCCGGGCAGAGCCCGGCCGCCGGAGGCAAGGTGAAGGAGAAAAAGTTAATTATTATTTCTGTTCGAACTACTATGCTTTCGACGATACTGCTTTTGATTATCGTCACCCATATCCAGACGAAGACTTCTGAGTGTGAGGTAGGAGAGTAACTGTTGGTAAGTGTAACTTGGGTGCAACATACAATAATTGTCGATATCTCTTCTGAGATTTCGATCTTCAATTTTTCTTATAAGAAGCACAGCTGCTATGCTGTCATCTATGTCCAAAAGTAGAGCACGAATTTTAAATTCTGAAAGAAAGGTAGGTAATTCAGTGATATTGTTGCATTTGGCATTACGGAACTTTTGAAAAAGCTTTTTACGCTCCAAAGCACAACTCTCTTTAAGACCAACAAAAAATGATTCCCATGAGAATTGTGGAGAATTGGCCATCTTGATGGCTTTGGCTTTAAGGTCACTACCATCTTCAAGTTTACTGATAATATGACATATAAGTAAAGGTTGAGGAGTTTTAGATTTTTGTAATTGAACAAATTCTTGGTCCGCTTCAAACCATATATCGCCAATATTTGCAAACATAGGTAAATCAATACCATTGGAAATATGCAGGAGATGTTCGGGTGTTGGTAGTATAGATGGTTCTATCAATTGATTATCGTTGTCTCGTGAGATATCTTTTGAACTTTGAATTGAAAGAGCATCCAATTTGACCTTATCTTCTATTAACTGTATTTCATATTCTAAAGTTTGCCATAAATGATCCCAAGTAAAGTTATCATGATTAAAAGCAGTTGAGGCAGCAAAGAATAGATTTGAATTTCTCAAAGCAGATGTAATTTCTAACATGAGATAACTGGTAAATAGCTTTCCATGCGAATAATTAATATAGTCCTTCGCTTCATTTAACCAAAGAGTAGGATTATCACCATTAACATATTTATGCAAATTTGGAATTGATAATAAATTATCTGAAATTGGTTGAGATGAAGGTGTGATTTCTGGTTTCATATTAACGTACTTGTCGTTGGTTAATAGTAGAAGTTGAATATACTGAAGTGAATTAGAATATATCTATAAAAAGGGATAAATTGTAGTGTAAATTGTAAGTGAATAGGCTCGGGAACGTGGGTAGTTGGACCTGGAAGGTGTAGTGCTGCACTGCTTTTCAAGTTAACTTTCTGTTAACTTCCTGCTTTATAGTACCTTATCATCCTGTTTAGATAAATGATCTGCAACAGGAGGATATTTCATCACTATATTGAGGGTTAAGCACACCAACGTCGAAGTGGACGATATGCGTATAAGGGGAGAAACAGTTAAGAGAATTATAACATCCTATAAGGCTGTAGAAATATTCCATACTCTATATATGAAGCGTTAAACATAAAGCATGATTCTTTGCCTATAACGTATATTTTAGACAACGAAGTATTTTGCCGGATTAAAATAATTGTTAGTTATTTTGAAACTTTTAGCTATAGGCAATATAACTCTCTAGCTATTAAAAACAAAGAAGCTATGCTAATTATATTACATTATTTAGATAAACTTCTGCATAAACTTTATAAACTTTCCATTTAATAGTAGAATGAGTGAGGCATGACGATCCTTTTCTTAGTTCTATATAGTGTGCGAGAGAAGCTGAAGAACCATGGCTTCTCCTGGCGGACTTCTCTCAGGGAGATCTCAAGTGGGATCTGGTAACTGGGATGGTACTTACCCTCTATGCTTGCACACGAACTCAATAGAAGTAGTTTCTACACTAGATACGAGCCTATTATTATTAGAATAGCGATCCAACCTTACTGCTAATCCTAGGAGAGTCATGATGGCTCTCTATAATTCTTGGGGGATCCCTTCTTCTCTGGTTGGCACTTCTCGGAGGCTAACTCAGGAGGAGGTTGGGGTCCCCCTTTCTTGCGTTATCAGGATAGCAGTGTTAGGGCTCATATATATTGAATAGATAAGACGGAGATGAATGATCTAAGTCCGGCCACCGGGTAGGGGCTAGGAATATTCTGGACGTAGTATCCGCTGCTAATAAACCTCACATGGTAACATAATTAGTTACACCTGAGTGTACGTTAGTGTAGTACATACTTTGTCGTAACAGTAACATCTATGCCATATTATATAGAAGAATAGAATAATTAGAATTATCGTTAGATTTTACCTATTTACCTAGAAAATGGCGCAGCCCTGCCTGCTGCCCTAGCCCTGATACTGACTTTTGAGAGCAAACGACTTTGCTTTATTGTCCTTTTTAAGAGATAAAGAGAATATTTCGGAGAAATATCAAAATTATACAGTCGATCGTTAGTTGGACGAAGGTTTTGTTTTGGTATTAACTACTTAGTACTCGTTTTCACTCAATCAAGGTCTCTCCTCGATTAAGTCCTATGATGAATTTCAACCGCGCGGTAATTGACATATGCGGATAGATAAGATAAGAGGTTAATACCAATATACACGGTGCCCGTATAAGCGTAGATTGATTAGCAATCTATTCACAGCTTTAATCAATCGACGTCTTAATATGAAAAGGATATGGTTTAGGGAGTATAAGACGATACAACTAGGGAGTAGAGTAGTGAATAGTATATTGAATAGGCATTCTTCTTTTCACGTCCCTCTTACTCTCTCTTACAGTACACAATCTCTCTATTCATTAGAATCATTGCTGCCAACCAACAAAAGACAACTACAATCACAATCAAATCATATAAAATCTATAACCCCCACTACCCCTACAAGCTCATATTCTACTGTTCAACCAATCGCGGTTCAACCAATCACAAACCAATCTAAATGGAATTCTATACGTACTGCTAAACCATTTTCTCATTTCTTAACTGATAATTTCAGTAGACAACATAATTATTTAAGAATATCAATCTCTGAGAGATGTAATTTAAGATGTATATATTGTATGCCAGAAGAAGGTGTTGAATTGTCACCTGATGATAAATTACTAAGTAAAGACGAAATATTAAAAATTGCTAGATTATTTGTTAGTGAAGGTGTCGATAAGATTAGAATCACTGGTGGAGAGCCATCAGTTAGAAAAGATTTTCTTGAAATCATGAAAGGTTTAAATGAAATTTCTGGATTAAAAGAGATTGCAATTACTTCCAATGGTATTTCATTAGCAAGAAAGATTCCTTTATTAGCAGAATATGGACTTACCTCATTAAATTTAAGTCTTGATACTCTAATTGATGGGAAATATATGATTATGACAAGGAGAAAAGGATTATCAAAAGTGTTAAGTACATTACATAAAGCATTAGAATATAAAATTCCAAAGGTGAAAATTAATGTAGTTGTAATGAAAGGAATCAATGATGATGAAATATTGGATTTTGTTAAAATGGCAAAGGAGAATCCTATAGAGGTCAGATTCATTGAATACATGCCATTTGCAGGTAATAAATGGTCTACTAATAAGATGGTTACTTATAAAGAGATGTTAAAGACAATCACCCAGGAATATCCTACTCTTGAACAACTACCTTCTTCACCTGGTGATACTGCTAAGTTATTCATTGATAAATCATCTGATTTCCTTGGTAAAATTGGATTCATTACCTCAATGACTTCAGACTTTTGTGGATCTTGTAATCGTTTAAGAATAACAAGTGATGGGAACCTTAAGGTATGTTTATTTGGAAATACTGAAGTATCATTACGAGATTTAATCCGTCAGGGGATTTCCGATGAGGATCTACTTGATATAATAGGAAAAGCGGTAAAGAATAAGAAAGAAAAGCATGCCGGGATTGGCCAGTTAGAAAAGATGAAAAATCGTCCAATGATATTAATTGGTGGGTTAGTTTTTAAGCGTAGCAATGCGAAGCGTAGCTAAGCGGAGCATAGCGGTGCAGAGCATCGTTATGACATATGTATATTTTATTATATTTACTAACAATTGTAGATAGAAAGAGTTCCTTCTCTCCTTCATTCCCATTTTCATTTTCACAATTAATCAACAATTCGCATTTACACCTTCCCCATACCCGTTTATTTTCAACCTCCCATTCTCTCTATAATCTCACACATGTCAACTCCGATGGTTCTGCTCATATGGTTGATATATCTAACAAACGAATAACTCATAGATCTGCTACTGCAAAAGGATCTATTAAATTCTCAAACCCAAACGTTATCAACCTCATTACCACCAACACCCTTAAAAAAGGTGATGTACTTAGCACCTCCAGAATAGCAGGAATAATGGCAGTTAAACAAACACCTAATATCATCCCCCTTTGTCATCCGATACTAATAACTAAAATCACAAACAATCTCACTATTAACCCAACTACCAACTCAGTAGATGTTTCCTGTACCGTTCAATGTACTGGCCAAACTGGAGTGGAAATGGAAGCTATAACTGGAGCTACTGCCTCCCTCTTAACAGTCTATGATATGTGCAAATCTGCTGATAAACACATGATCATATCTCAAGTTTACGTTTCTCAAAAACAAGGTGGAAAATCCGATTTCACCTTCGACCCTTTGCCTCCGGCGGCCGGGCTCCGCCCGGACCCGTAGTTCCTCGTGTTGCGAGGAATTTACTAGGAATGTATAGCTATAAGTTAATAAATTATTAATAATGTTATACACTGACTAACAACCATCGCATTCATTTGCGTAAATATAAAAAAAGTCTGACGGAAGAAGAACACCCGATAATTCATGCTTATACCGAACTCAGGGGTAATGATCATCACATATGTAACCACGGTAACAAAACATCAATCATTACCCAAATAAGAAACAAAAACAACCAGTGTGGCTTTTAATTTACATGCTTCGTGTTTTCATTTTGAAAATCCCAAATCACAGAAATAAACAAACGCGAATATGGTTGTAAGTAGAGAGAGAGAATTGGTGGAGGATGATAAGAAATACTAACAATCCTTTAAGGCATCACAAAATACAAAGACTTATAAAGAAGCATTTGCTTTATTTGATAAGAAGGGAAACGGACGTATTCCAAGTGAAGCACTTGGGGATCTTTTAAGAGCAGTTGGACAAAACCCAACCCTTGCTGAAATTGACAGTCTTGAAAGAACAATTTCAGGAGAATGTAAGTACCTTTTTCTTCCTCACGAAGCGAGGAACAACGGGTCCAGGCAGATGCCCGGCCGCTGGAGGCCTATCCTCTTACTAACACCTGCTAGTTGACTTTGATACATTTGTTAAAATCGTTAACAGACCAGATGGATTTAAATCATTAGGAGAACCAGAAGATTATATTAGAGGATTTCAAGTATTTGATAAAGATCAAACTGGATTCATTGGAGTTGGTGAGCTTCGATATATTCTTACATCACTTGGTGAAAAACTTAGTGATTCTGAAGTTGATGAACTCCTTAAAGGAGTTAGTGTAACAAGAGATGGAAATGTAAATTATTCTGATTTTGTTAAAACTATTCTTGCTCAATAAACATTTTTATTTACTCGCTCTCATCCTCCTCTCGTGCCTCCGGCGGCCGGGCTCTGCCCGGACCCGTTGTCCGCGCTCCGCGCGGAAATTTATATGTGTAAATATATATATAGGTAATTCCTCGCGAAGCGAGGAACAACGGGTCTGGGCAGAGCCCGGCCGCCGGAGGCAGGAGAAGGACGAGGTAGTAAGGGGGTCATAAAGATCTATTGTACAGATATATCTATATATATATTTTTCATGAAAGTATGGGGAGGAAATTTCCTACTATCATCATTGGAATACCAAACACATCTCTTTTGAGCGTCCACATTGATGATGTACGGATTGTTTTACCATTGGGGGTTAGGAGAGAGCATTCGGACATTGTTGCTCCTTGGGAATCTCCAAATGAAATATCGCTGAACATTTGAAAATATTCAAGAACTGATTCATCTTGCATTACTTCTACTATAAACATACCTCCTGTTCCAGATCCATCTCTATCTAGGAGTTGCTGTCGGTTCCACCCCGTTAAAATGCAAAATTCTTTTCCAACTGCTGCTATTTGTCCTGTTCTTCGCCAGATTACTGTTGGTGTACCAGAGTATGATATGTATTTTTCATATTCTAATAGAGTTCTTTGGAAACATTGTTCCATGAATACTAGATCATCTTGATCTAAGGAATTAGTACATGCAATGAATGATGGTCTGTATTTTGCCATACATTTGGCCATTTGAATAAGTTGTAATTTATCAAATCTTGATTTAAGATATTTAATTAGTGAATGAAATCCCGGGGTATATGGGAATGGTTGACGCACATTTCGATAAATATCAGCAGGTTTCTTTGTTGGCTGCCAGCTACCTGTATTGGAAAATCCTCCCAATCGGGTGTTTAATCTTGCTGTTGTTGTATAATTTGCTGGTGTTGTTAAAGAGTTTGCGTTAATGGAATTATTGTTGTTTTCATTGGTTTCATTATTCTCGTTGTTAGTGTTATTTCCATCAGTAGATTTATTAATGGATTGTGATTGTAGTTGTTGCGTTTGAGGATTATTATTAGCTGCTAATTCTTCTTCTAATAATTTAAAATCTGGATCAATTAAATTGTCTATTGTATCAGCAATTGTAAATGAAATAGGGGGTTGTTTTGGTGCATCATTGAGCCAATCATTTGCTTGATTACTCATATCAACGTTGGCTAAAATTTCCGTCAAATTATGCCTAGGACTATTACCAAGGGTGAACTGATTAAGGTAGTTTGCATGATAAAGATTTGAATTATCAGTTCGAGTTGAATCATCAGAGAAAGCTGGGCTGGTCATGTTAATATCCGATAAAGAGATATTACTCGGGGTTGAATTACCATGTAAGATGCTACTAAGTACTGAATATTCTTGAGTAGTAGCCGATGATTCAAACGTTCCTCTCTTTCTATGTTGATTTGATGGTTGTTGAGATGATTGACCTGGTTGATGAGGATGTGGTTGACTGGTAATTTGATTTGTTATCTCTGCAAATAAAGAGGGTTGTGATTGAGGTTCTGGTTGTGATTGGGACCGTGGGTGTAGCTTTTGTGATTGTTGTGATTGATGATGAGGAGAAATTTGTGGTTGACTTTGTCGATGATGTACTTGATGCGTTGATTGTTGTGCTTGTTGTTGTACTTGTTGCGATTGAGCTTGTAATGGTGGTGTTCTTTGATTCATTTGAAATGAAGTTCCACTTTCAGTATTAGGTGCAAACAAACTTACTGAACGTATAGGTGGTGGTCTCATCAATTCTTGTTGATTTATTGGTCCTGATATTGATGCATGATGTGGTGGAGGATGTGAAGGTGGTGCTCCTCCATACATATCACCTAATTGTGCTGGTAGAGATACTACTGATAATAAACTCTCTGAACTACTAGCAGAATCACTTCTAATAAGTCCCTTCTTCTTATATCTCGGGTCAAATTTCTTTGAATCAGATGATGACGCTAATGATTCTGGTACATCCTGAAGATATTTTGCTTTCTTTCTTGTCCCATCTTGACATGTATCAGCTAATCCTCTTGCAACACATCTTTCACAAGGTCGGTTATTATCACAAGTTAAATGGGTTCTTTGACAATGAACGCATGCCCTTGTAGCTTTCCTTCTTTTTGGTTTACCAGTTCTAGGCTAGAATATGTTAGACAAATGTTTATTACCAAGAATTCTCGAGAAGTAATATTGCAACCATTACTCAAGATTCACTTTCATTCCTCGTACTTACACTTATCACCACTCCTGATGGATACTCATTCTTAACCGCATTGACAAGCGGGTTAGATTTTGGAGGTTTACTATTATCTGCTTTTTGCATGTCGTTTTCGGATTTTTATAATTTGTCGTGTTTGTCGTGTTTACCAACCTTTCATATATAAATTTTTGGTTGGTCAGTTGAACGTCTGCAGATAAAGTTTGTTTCTCCACTTTTTCTCCACAATTGATTATTTTGTAATAGTAATAAGTTGAATAATAGGATTCTGATATGCTGTTGTTGATTTCATTAAACTGAAAAGATGAAAAATCTTATACCTCTAATCATTATTATCTAGCTAACTATCATTTTCATCCCCTCTGCCCATCTTTCATGTTAAACATCGAATTAATGCGGGGGTCTGTATGCATTCATTTCTCATTCGGTAAGTTCCGGTCAGATTCCGGCACGAAAATATATCGGGATTTGGGTTTGGCCATTGATCCGTGTCGGATAGTCGGGACCGACGCGGACAAATGTTCCAAAAGAGGAAATAAGCGGGAAATTGTTCCGCGTGGAGAATAGTTTTTCCATTTAGTGCTCGGTTACGGAGGTAGAAAGTGTATTCAGAGTGTGATATTATGTAACGGATGGAGCAATCTAAAGAGATGTGACAAGCTCTCGAGAAGATCTTATCTAAGAGTGTTTTATGTTAGGGTATGTTATAGTTGTCGAGAGTAGGATTGGCCAGTAAGGTAGTAATAATAAGTAAACATAAGTTTGAATAGGAACGGATAAACTAATATTAACTAATATTAATTAGGTAATTTGAAGATTTAGTTGACCCCTAACCTTCTGTGTGCGTGGTTGGTTGATTAATATGGATAAGGTTTATGATATTATAGTCCTAACTAGCTGGCTAGTTAATTAGTACTTGAGTCTTGTATTATAATATTTAATCTATATATATATGTCTACCTTGGAATAGTTTGCAGAAGTACGAATATATTTATTTAAAATTAGTTATATATATATATATAACAGTTTATACAAGGTTCACTTGGAGTTATATGTGTGTATATATATATTATTGAACTGGAACTCTATATGCATGTATACATATACTTAATTTAAGTACGCTATAAGTCAGCCCTTTCTATACATGTAGCTATAGAGTAGAAACTCGAATATATCACGTGCCAAGCTGGTATACGCATGTCTATATCTATATATATAAATTTAATTATTTCATTTCTGTATTTTGTAAAATTTAAATTAATGCTATTTGTTCTAGTTACAAATCCACCTATTTAGGTACAATATTATTCAACAATCGTAATAATCGTTATTAACTGTTATAACCTACACCATAGTACATTCCGACCACTAACTTTCTCTCTAATCTTCACTCCTCTTTACATGCATAGCACCTCCTCCTCCATCTCATTCTCCAGGGTCCGCCATTAGTAAATCCTATAAAGAAATATATTTTCTTATATTTTCAACGCCGAGGCATATTTTACTGCCGATAACTATACCTACATAATCAGGGAGCTCCTCCACTAACTTCAAAATCAACCCCCATACCATATTTAACCGGTTAATTATCCATTATTCATTGTATTTAATTAATCTAGAAATGCTTGGGGGTTGCCAAGGCAGCCAAGATCGTTAAAAATTTGACAACTTGCTAACGCTCAAAAAACTCTTAACTCGGCGCTCAACTGTTGACGTTTTTCCGTTATCGGATAAACGAGGTAGTTAACTGTTACAGTAGCTACAATAGTCCTTTCTCCTTTTCCTGACGCACTATACCTAAAATAAGACCTACCCCCACTGAACAAGCAAGGTGAGGTTAAACTATACATGGACACGGCTGTTATAATAGGAGCGCCCCCACAATTATAATCGTACCATTATCCGATAAATTAATCCTTCTAATTCATCCTGTAAACTAGCTCAAGGGTCTAATTAAACGGTCGGTCGATTAAGTCCATTAATCTAGAGCATATCAACCGGTACTGTGTGGGGTCTTAATGCAATGATAAGGTTTAAGCATGATCCCCACTATTCTAGTTAGCTTCCCCACGTTACTAGTAAAGTACGGTTTTAAACTGACACTGACCCCCACAGAATTACTTCTAAATAAAATATAAACCCTTCATGTTTAAAGTTAATGTCTTAGTTTTGCCGTTCAAACTTATGTCTCAGGCAAAATTTATAATCCGGCTATTGAGAAGAGGAGAGATGATGGTGAAGGGTAAAGGGTTCAATGGTGAAATGGATAAGTTTACGGTTGATAGCGGAACGGTGAGCGCGACGTGGGATCATTCCGCGTACATGCTGTACTGATTTCTAGCAGAAACCTCTTAAATCCCTATGAATTTAACCAACAACTGAACTAGATTCCATGATCTCATGATCTTTCTAAATATCTTCCAATTTATCCGATTAAACCTCATCTCAAGGTGGGGCAAGTTCAACGTTTAAACTTCGTTGCATGAGATGGAATATGATGAACATAGAAAGGTATTATAGAATATAACATTTACCGCTAATTAAGCGTTTACGTAGGCTATTTAATTTGCTGGTTATGTTAACCGTATCATACATTATAGTTACCGCTATATTTATGACTACATATTGTCATGTAAAAGCTTGTCTTAAATTGTAAGTTAAATGTAGTAATATTCTATAAACAATTCACGTAACTAAGACATAACGATAATGATAATACTCATATTAACGCAAAGCCCGTATACAATTATTATCATTACCGTTAATTGCCATTATATTCTAAGTTATCTAATTTTATTTACAATATGATTTAGCTTTACAATATAGTTTATTTAATTAATACCTACTACTTCTACTAACTTCCTTCATTTATCCATTAAGACTTTACCGGTTGTTTTAAGGGTATTTCGGACGAACGGTGAATATTCATTTGCCATATATTCTTTATTTCATTAGCTAGCGATCCAATTGTGGGGGGAGCCCCGGTTATTTCATTCAAACATTATAGCAAACCTCTTCTTCACCTAATCCTGGCTCGTCCATCTTGATCATCTCATCATAAATCTGTGGGGGTTAGTTAATGGTTAAGGACTCCGAAGTTTCCCCACGGATTTTAATGTGGAGTTGAAAAAGAGTGGGGGAAGAGCTGTGGAGAGAGTTAAGATGGTGGGTGTTAGTTGAAAGAGCATACACACTTCAAGTAAACGAGAGGTTAACAATTGCAAATCCGATTACTATTCGACATGGATTGTCAAAATCTTGCGTTAGAAAACAATTAGCTTACATATTTTTAAATTAAACGTATATATCTACACAACGTTATACAATCCTCCTCTCCTGTTCACCACCTTCAACAAACCTTACGTCTCTTCCCATCCTCATTACTTTTTTTTCCTTCGTACCTTAACATCTGCTTACCATTAACATTTCAGTGGGGGTCTATTTCATATTTCATCTCCTGGTGAAAGAGACTGAGAGTGACGTTTATGACCCTGCCCCTGTCTCTTGTACTCCAATATATTTTTATCTCCTTAACCAAATTACTTTTTTTAATTTACTCCCCTAATCTAACCCCCTTTTATTTCTTTGCATTTTCTTAATATGCAGGATCATGAGCTTAGCCCGGTTAAAATACCCTATTTTAGAGATGCAAACTACCCCGCGTTTTGCTTTAACTTTTTGACATGCATCGATTAACATACAGTTTTTTTAACCGGTAAATACCGTTATGCATTAACCCCTCCTTTACCGTGCTTATCAAAACCTTAACCATTAACCGGAGATTGCCGTATGAAGCTCTGATACTTCAACATGTTTGGTATGTGATTCACCACCACGACTGGGGAAAAAAAATTTAATATATAAATGAATGATAATCCTGATCTCCTCAGACTTTTTTTTTCGTCTGTCATTATTCAACCAAATTAATCAACTATAATGTCTGGTATTGAAGAGAAAACAACAATTCAACACGAAGAAGGTGATCTTAAGGTCCAACCTGAATCAGTTTTTGATATTCTTCCTAACTGGGGAAAACCATGGTATCGTGTACCACATCTTTTAAAACTTAATCTTATCCTTACCTTTGCTTTCTTATCTGGTATTTATAATGGTTTCGATAACTCTATTTTAAATGGTCTTCAATCTATGCCTGAATGGCAAGATTTCTTTGGTCACCCAACTGGTGCTAAATTAGGTGCTACTTCAAATGGTATGCTTTATGGTAATCTTATTGCTCTTCCTTTCACTTCTTTCCTTTGTGATAGACTTGGTAGAGTTAGAACTTTAGCTGTTGGTGGTACTGTTGTTATTATTGGTGTTATTATTCAAACTGCCTCTCAAAATTTCGCCATGTATACCGTTGGTAGATTCATTCTTGGTATTGGTGTATTATTCTCTACTACTGCTTCTCCATTATTAATTGCTGAAGTTACTTATCCATCTCATCGTCCTTATGTTACTGCTTGTTCCCAAGCTTTATATGGTCTTGGTGGTATTATTGCATCTTGGACTTGTTATGGTACTCAAAACTGGACCAATTCTACTACTTGGAAATGGAGAACTCCAATTCTTATTCAATTTATCTTCCCAGCTCTTCAACTTTCTTCATTATACTGGATGCCAGAATCTCCAAGATATCAAGTTTCTAGAGGTAACTTTGAAAAAGCCCGTTCTTTCCTTCTTAAATATCATGCTGGTAGTGATGAAACTGTTGGTGGTGCTTTAGTTGAATATGAACTTGCTGAAATCACTTATGCTATTGAAATGGATAAACAAAGAGAAGGTGTTGCTTGGTTTGATTTCTTCAAGACCAAAGCTAATCTCCATAGATTATTTATCATTGTTTATTTACCAGTTCTTACCCAACTTTCCGGTAACGCTGTTTTATCTTATTTCTTACATATTGTACTTGATAATGCTGGTATTACTTCTGCTCATCAACAATTAGTTTTCAATGGTTGTCTTTCCGTTTTCAACTTTGTTATTGGTATTGTTTCTATTACTACTATTGAAAAGGTTGGTAGAAGACGTATGTTCTTATTCGGTTCTTTCATGAATATGATTACTTATATGTGTTTCACCATTGTTTCTGCTAAGAATGCTCAAGCTAATTTCGAAAATCCAAGTCTTAACAAAGCAGTTATTGCAATGATCTTTATCTTCTATCTTTTCTTCGTCTTAGCTTATTTAGCTATCCCAACCACCTATATGACTGAAGTTGTTCCATTCCACTTAAGAGCTAAGGGATATGTTATCCACACTTTCTTCTTAACTGGTGTTTTACTTTTCAATGGTTTTGTTTCTCCAATTGCCATGACTGCTATCTCATGGAAATACTACATTCTTTACTGTTGTTTGAATTTAGTTAACTTCATCGTTATTTACTTCTTCTTCCCAGAAACCAAGAGATTATCATTAGAAGAAGTTAATCGTGTCTTTGGTGAAGAAGTTTTAACTGATCATCAAATTGTTGAAGATGCTGAAACTGCTGAAAAAGCTCGTACTGCTTAAGTTAATTTTAATAGTTTAAATTTTGTAATCAATTAATTAAGTTTCGTTTCTAAATTTGTTTTAGCGTGATAGCTTGGCTCTGCCTAAGTATATCTCGATGTTGGACTTTTGTCATGCATGTTCGCGAAGACCTTGGCGAAGCATAGTGAGGGGTACTGTAATAGTTTTGAAAATGATGGTAAATGATAAAAGAAATTATTTATTAGTTATTAATAGTGAGAATTCTATTATCGAGTGAAAATCCCGCCGGAGCTTGGCCAGGAATCATGTTAGCTGCCAGGTGCATTTTGCGGTAGACAGTACCTGCGTCAGTGAGGTTTATCAAGAGTCGAGGAATGGTCAATTTATTATTGTAATATAACTAGCTATAAGGTCACTTGTTTAAAGCTATCTGATGCAAGTTATAACATCAAATTTGTCCTCGTAATTCTGAGATTTGTATAAGGAGCATGATCTGGTTGCAAGAGCAGGTGGAAGTCTATACTCTGCGTATAATGATACATTATATATAAGATGGTTTATAATTAAATTGTATTTATGTAGCTGTTTGTATAGAATTTATTTATATAGAGAGAGATTAAAGTTGTTCCCATACTGACAGTACAAAAGGACATGAACTTGGCTGTAAGAGGAAGATGATGTACTTCTATAATCTATACGCGTAAAGATAATTTTGAAATGTATTTATATATAATTATAGCTATTTTGAATAGAATTTATATATTTTTATGTATAACTTAAGAGCCTATATATTTGATTGCCATCAATTAGCTAAATCTATCTTGTTGTATGTTCAAACACTACCACAGAGTACTCTAACTCTAACTCTAACTCTAACTTTCTATAGATATGGATAGGATACCAATTTCAGTTCTCTTCTGCACCCACGTGTTAATTCACTTATTCACCATAACCTCCGTTCTCCTACACATCTACGGCATCGATTGAAACACTAATAATATTCAACAAGTCCCCCTCCTTCTTCAATCGCGCGTATTTACCCCATATTGTTAATAATTTACTTTTCGTATAACCCGACTAGCAGAATTTACGGAGAATTATTCCCTATGGTCAATTCTTGGTTAATCTTTTCTTCCGTAATAATCCCATTAGTTCGATCAATCAAAATACTCTTTGCTCCTATCATCCATTTTTCATCATCTCCGCATCTTTTTTGGTAAACCCCACTATTAACGGTTATTTATAAAATGCGGTTGCTGTTGATCCCCCACACAGTTATCGCACTTTGATATGCAAGATAATGTGATCTCCGTGGGTGATGCAATTGTCCCACTCTCTAAGCTATTTATGTTAGGAATGCTTCGTGATAAGCTTAGCTAACGCGATCTCCGTGGGTCATGCAATTGCCCCACTTTCTAAGCTATTTATGGTAGGAAAGCTTCGTGATATGCTAACGCTGGGCAATTGCTCTTTGCTTGAGAGTTCCTTTTCTAGATAACATGTGCTATGCTTTAATACAACTTGCTTTGATTGCTGGTAGCGCTAGATAGTATTATCCTTTGTATTAACTATATATCATTACATAATAATTATATAAATTTATTCTTGTTCTAATCCTTCCCCTTCATCATCTTCAAATACATTTACTCCCCAATACAACGGGTTAATATTTCTTTTCCCAGTTTCTAAACTATTAACTAATTCCATAGCAGATTCTGGAAGTGTAACTCTTTCTAAATTTGCTGTTAATCTTTTTGGATTTGATGTTTTTGGAATAACTATAGTACCTCTTTGAACAGCCCAATTAATTAAAATAGTTGCTGGTTCTAAATTAAGAGATTTTGCAAGTCCTTGAATAACTGGATGTTCAGTTAATCTTGGAGCTCCATGATTGTTTCTACCAAGTGGAGTATAACACATAATATGGATACCATTTTCTTGACAATATTTTAATAAATGAGTTTGTTGAAAATTAGGATGTCCTTCAACTTGATTAACTGATGGTTTAATAGTAGATTCTTTTAAAAGAGCGGTTAATTTAGGAATCGTAAAATTTGAAACTCCAATACTTTTAATTTTCCCTTGTTGAACAAATTTTTCTAATTCTCTCCAGGTATCAATAATTGGTACTTGTGGAGAATCTAGAATAACTTTACCATCTACATCAGTGAAACTGATTGGCCAATGGATAAGATAAAGATCAATATAATCCACTTGAAGTTTGTCAAGACTACTTTGTACTACGTTTCTAACTGCTTCTGGTTTCATAGATGTTGGCCAAAGTTTTGAAATAATATAAATTTCATCTCTTGGAACATTAGAAGTTTTAATTGCAATACCAACGTCTTCTTCATTACGATAAGCTTCAGCAGTATCGAAAGAACGATAACCAGCTTTAATAGCGCTTAAAATTTGTTCTTGTCCTTCTACACCTTTAAGACCACCAGTTCCAAACCCGATTACTGGGATATCATAACCAGAGTTTAATTTAACAGTATTATTTATTGTCATTATGATTATTATACTAGAATTTATTTAGTTATTTCATCTTACAAATTCCAAACATATTATCTGATATATATACGTTAATAATACGTTAATACAGTGTACACTATTTTTATTTATAACCCCCATCTTTAACTACTTTCATACTATGACCCCCACATATCTAATCCGGAAATTGTAACTCCGCATATATAAACAGTTGATACTGCTGGTACTAGAGAAATAAACCAAAAAAGCAAAATGGGTGAAAAAATCGATTTCCAATTAAATAAAATTGTTTTATTTGGTGATTCAATCACTAGACGTAGTTATAATCAAGAGATTGGATTTAATTTAGCTCCTGCGTTGGCAGATGGTAAGTGGGGTTTAGGTCGGACTAGATTAGATTAGATTAGATTAGATTAGATCAACAAGATCAACAAGATCAACCTAGTCCGTGAACTAACAATCATAGATTATAGTTGTAAATTAGACGTAATTGTGAGAGGATTTGGTGGTTATAATACTCATGTAACTAAGAATTTTATCTCTCATATTCTAAAAAATGAAAGTGTTAATAGTAAGATTGAATTGATGACTATATTTTTTGGTACTAATGATGCTTGTACTAATGAAGATGCTACTGTTCCAATTGAAGAATATCAATCCAATCTTAAATATATAACCAATCATGTTAAAGCAGCTGGTATTCGTCCAATTATCATCGGACCTACTCTTCATGGTGGTTCAGATCCAAGTAGAAGTTCTGGTAGAAATTTGAAATATTCCGAAGCAGCAAAAGAAGTTAGTAGAGAATTAAATGTTCCATTTATTGATCTTTGGTCAGCATTCGCTGAAACTGTTGCTTATAAGCCAGGTGATAAATTGCCTGGTGAACCAGAAGGTAGTAATGTTGATGATCTCTTTGTTGATGGTATTCATTTCAGTTCAGCTGGTTATCGTATATTATATTCACAATTACTTAAAACTATAGAAGTTAATTATCCAGAAATTTATTTTACAAATATCCCATCTCATTTCCCATTATGGGAAAATATTAAAGGAGATATTCCAAATTTCTTAAAAAATGGATTACCTAAATAGTTAGAATGTATAAGCGTGTAAGGTGTATATAAATAGATTAGAATATATAACAATACATACTATATAGATTATTATAGTTCACGATCATAATTTAATTTAATAGCGATTTAAGATGAGATGATCAGATCGATGAAGCCATTCGGATGGGACCATTCTGATGACCATTCTGATGACCACGATACTAATGGCCGATATTCCAAACCGTTGCCCAGTTCTTCCGTTAGAAACCATCCCACTCATCCCACTCACCCCCATTTATTTGTCATACTTCTTATATTATCCATTTTCAAATCCATTACACATTCCCCACGAAACCTCGGGTATTATAATTTACTCCCCCACGTTTAATTTAATTTATTTTTCTTGACACTTGTGTAGATCTCTTAACAGCTTAAAACCTTAAAATTCGTCCCTTAATGCATCGGTTAAAATGATCTCCAGTACTAATGCAGGACCCCCACTAATCGCAGTCCGCCGTGAAATACCCCACTTTAGCGAGATCGGCGACTTCCCAAGGTTAGCCAGGGGGGATTTTTCCGAAGAAATTTTTATTTATATAGACTGATCCGTGTATATGGTTACGGATTAATAAAGTTTTTGTACTTTACAAAATTAATTCTTCACACAAACTTCAAGATGAAGTTCTTGAAACATCTATTATTGACAACTTTGTCAATTACTGCTGGTGTTTCTGCTTTAGGTCAAAATAAAACCATTGGTTTTAAATCAGAGGCAGGAACTCTGAGATTAGCTGGTAATGGATTCAATGGTGAAATTCTTGTAGATGGTAATGAACATTGGGGTGTTATTAGAGCTGCTGTTGATTTAGGTAGTGATTTTGGTAAAGTTACTGGTAAAAATTTAACTGTTCAAATTGAAAATGCTAATGAAAAATCTGGTAAATATGAATATAAAGTTCCTATTGATGATAAAGTATATAAAGTTGCTGATGAACCAGGTGTAATTGAAGCCCATGGATTTAAAACTTCTGGCTCTTCTTCAAATACTGTTATTATTGCTGGTACAATTGGTAAATCTGCTGTTATTGATCAATTGATTAGTTCAGGAAAGATTGATGTTGCCCAAGTTCAAGGTAAATGGGAAGCTTATGTTTCTGCCTTAGTTGAAAATCCTCTTCCAAATGTTGCTAAAGCTGTTGTAATTGCTGGTAGTGATAAACGTGGTACTATCTTTGGTTTATATGATATTTCTGAACAAATTGGTGTTTCGCCATTCTATTATTGGGGTGATGTTGCTCCACAATCACATGATGAAATCTTTGCTTTAAATACTATTAAAAATCAAGGTTCTCCTTCAATTCAATATAGAGGATTATTTTTGAATGATGAAGCGCCATGTTTGACTAATTGGGTTTTGGAGAATTTTGGCAGAGGTACTTATGGTGCTGAGTTTAATAGACAATTCTATTCACTTGTCTTTGAACTTATTCTTCGTTCTCGTGGTAATTATTTATGGCCAACCATGTGGGGCTCTATGTTCAATGTCGATGATTATGAAAATCAACCATTAGCAGATGCATTTGGTATTGTCATGGGTACTTCACATACTGAACCACTTCTTCGTGCTAAAGATGAATGGCCAAGATTTGGCGAAGGTATCTGGCAATGGAATATTAATGAAGAAGGTATTAGACCATTTTTTGAATATGGTGTTCAAAGAGCTAAACCATATGAGGGTATCTATAATCTAGGGTAAGTTACGGGTGACAGGTGGGGGTCCGGGTGGGGGTGGATTGTAAGGTAATGGTATTAAAAGTATTTTTACTAACATTTATAGTATGAGAGGTTTCGATGATTTCGAAATGGATCTTGATAGAGAAGATGCAATTAAAGTAGTTCAAAGTGCTGTTAAAGCTCAAAGAGATGTTCTCGCGAAGGTCAATCCAGAAACTGAATTAGCAGATATTCCCCAAATGTGGTGTATTTATAAAGAAGTTTTAGGTTATTATGAAGGTGGTATGCCAGTACCCGATGATGTTACTCTTCTCTGGTCTGATGATAATTGGGGCAATATTCGTAGACTTCCAGTTTCACATGAACTTGAAAGATCTGGTGGTGCTGGACTTTATTATCATTTTGACTATGTTGGAGATCCAAGAGATTATAAATGGCTTAATACTGTTTCACTTCAAAGAACTTGGGAACAACTTCATTTAGCATATGAACGTCAAGCAAATAAAGTTTGGATTCTTAATGTTGGTGATTTAAAACCTCTTGAACTTCCAATTAGTTACTACTTTGATTTAGCTTATGATATTAATAGATGGTCATATGATAATATTGATGAATGGACTCTTCTTTGGGCTGAAAGAGAATTTGGTGCTGAATTATCTAAAGAAATTGCTTATCTTGCTGATACTTTTAGTAAATATGCTGCTTGGAGAAAATTTGAATTAGTTGATACTGACAATTTCAGTATTCTCAATTATAATGAAGCAGAAATTGTTTTAGAAAAATGGGCTAAATTAGAAGAAAGAGCTGAAGCAGTTAATGCTCGTTTACCAGAAGTTCAAAGAGCTGCTTTCTTTGAAATGATTCTTCATCCAATTAAAGCTGGTTATGTTGTTTATCAAATCTATATTAATGCTGCTAAGAATTACCTCTTTGTTGAACAAAAACGTTCCACTTCCAACAGATTAGCCTTTTCAGTTATTGATTTACTTAAAGCTGATAAGCAATTAACTGATGATTATCATGACTTATTAGATGGTAAGTGGAATCATATGATGGATCAAACTCATCTTGGTTATAACTATTGGCAACAACCAATGCGTGACGCTCTTCCTCCAGTTAGATTTGTTCAAGATCAAATGGATGCTTTAGCTGGTACTGTTGGTATTGGTGTTGAAGGTTCTTATGCTACTATTCCTGGTGATGATAGATATCATGATCTTGGTGGAAAAGTTTTAACTACTATTCCAATGGATCCATATGGACCAAAATCTAGATATGTTGATGTTTTCTCAAGAGAAAGAAAGTGTTCTAAATGGTCTCTTGAATCAACTGTTGATTATGTTACTGTTTCCCCATCATCTGGTACTGTTTGTGGTACTGATTCTGAAGATTCTAGAGCTCATATCACAGTCGACTGGACTCGTGCTCCACCTGGTAATTCTGAAGCCAAGATTAACTTTACTTTTGTTCCATCTGATAAGTCTCCTCGTAGTTTTGGTGGTACTAATGAAGGCCATGTTGGTGTTACTGTTCCACTTAATAATACTAAGATTCCAAGTGATTTTAAAGATGGATTTGTTGAATCTGACCGTCATATCAGTATTGAAGCAGAACATTTTACTCAAAATACCAGTTCTGATGATGCTCATTATGTTGTTATTCCAAACTTTGGTCACACCTTATCTGGTGTTACCTTATTCCCAGTTTTAGCTGATACTCAACATGCACCATCATCTCCACGTTTGGAATACGATATATTTACATTCTCTGAAACCACTTTAGCAAACATTACTATCTATACCGCGCCATCATTAAATTTCAATGGTGAAGGTAGAACTCTTAAATATGCTATTGCAATTGATGACGAAACACCAAAGGTTGTTCAAGTTGTTCCAAGTTCTGAACATGGTCAACTTCCTGAAGGATGGGAAGAAGCAGTTTCTGATAATTCATGGAAACCATCTTCCACCCATTTAATCACTCCAGGTGCTCACAAAATTAAAGTATGGGCAATTGAACCAGGTGTAGTTTTCCAAAAATTAGTTGTTGATCTTGGTGGTGTTAGATCAAGTTACTTTGGACCACCAGAAAGCCATAGAGCTGGTAAGAAGAAGGAAGAAGAAGAAGAAGAAATTGAAATTCCAATCAGCTTGAGAATTCCAAATCAACTAGGTGAAAGATTACCAGAAAGAGATGATGCTAGACATGGTGATGGTAATACCGAAGATGAAACTAATTCAAATAGTAATTCTTCACCAAATGTTTATGATTCCAAGAAAGGAACACCAAAAGCTAATAATATTTATCAAGTATTACGAGGAAGTTTAAGGTTAGATCAAAATATTCTTAAAGGTGTTTCAAGATTAGTATAAATTAAGTATAGAACGTATAGATATTATTTATAATTATTCCCCCCTTCTCTATATTCCTATCTGTATTCCTACGGAGGCAGGGCTCTGCCCGGACCCGTTGTTGCTCGCTTTGCTCGCAATTTTAGGGGTATCACGTTTTAAGAAAGAATCGGATCTAAATAGTAAGATATATATTTATTTAGTTTGTTACAATGCTGTTTTCAATAAAATTAAGGTTCACTGGAAAAGTTTAAACAACTACAGTAATTGGTTAGAACCAAGGTCATATATATAAACAAATTCTTCTATCTTGAATAGTTAGTTAGCTCTATCTAATAGCATGCCCTTCGAATTGCCCTATAGTTATTAACATGAAGTGTATTGCTAGAATTGACCAAGTTGAGAAAGGATGAAGAATTGTTTTGATAGTATTTCTACCAACTGATCTATTGTTAGAATACTACCATCTGTATCTTCAATATCAGGCAGTTCGTCTATAAATGAAATCTACTATCAAATCTCACTGTCCTTCAAAAGCTGCTATCTAATCCTAACCACTATCATGGATAAGGAAAGCTAATCTATCAACCTAGGAAAGTGTCTATTATCTAAATATTTACAAGAACAGATATTACTCCGTACTAAGGAGATTCATTTAATTGCTATCCCCCTTATTCGAAAAGATGGTCACAACTACAGAAATCAATCGTATTAGCGATTATTCTATTTTAATCAACAAACAATAACCATTTCCGTCAACCAACTGTTCAATAACTGCAGTAGTTAACTTGATATTTGAACCAACGACGTAATGAAATGTTGCAACAATATATTGAAAGGTACCGTATGGACTATTCTAATCGACACAATATATGAGTCAGCAATTTTATAATAACAAATTCGGATCAGTAAATTATTCCAATCAGCAGAGTATAATTAACAAACAGTAACAAAGTATTGTGTCTGCAGACGATTCTATCAAATAATTGTGGTTAATTGGGATCAAATTATGGCACTCTCGGCAATCAATAAACTAATAGTCAATGGTTATTGTAAATGGACTATTCTAATCAACAGACAAGCTATTGTAATCAGTGTAATAATTAAATGCACAGCAATGACGAATCCCCGTGTGTATTTATTATAGTCATACCAATTACTTATAACTATAGTTCAGATGCGATTCGCTCCCTCAGGGATTTCGCTCAGAACACCGGGACCGGGCAGAGCCCGGCCGCTGCAGGAAAAGCAAGAGACAGTTATAGATATATTGTATTCATAAAACTACTTAAAGTTGAGTAAGAAGTTGCCCTTTAACAAAGGCATCATCACCAAGAGTTGGCCAAGCAGTAATGATTTGGGAATTACCAGTTAAGGTGAAACTAGTGGTGGTCTTACCTTCAACATCTAAAGCAAGATGATAAGTACCTGGATAAAGGACCTTGTTACCATTTTCATCAACTCTGGCAATAGCACCAAGAGTGATTGGAAGTTTAGCTTGAACAGTCTTACCAGGAGAAATATTATGAGATCTGGTATAAGATACTAATCTCTTAATTGGTTGAGGAGCTGGTCCAATATTACCAGAAGCAAATAATAAGGAAGAGTAATCAGATGTAACATGGCCAGTATTCTTAATTGAAGCAGTGAAAGTAACAAAGTTGATTTGATCAACATAATCAACACCAGGATGAGCACCTTGAATTAAGTCTTGAATATTGAAAGATGGGGTAGCTTTATTAACAAATTCAGTTTGGAAGGTAGTATAGTGTAAACCATATCCAAATTCATAAACTGGTTCATTTTGATACCACATATATGTTCTACCTGGATTCTTTCCATTTGGTTTAAGAGTCATATCAGTCATTGCAACTTGATTAGCATATTCAGCTGGATATTGAGTTACTGGTAAACGACCAGCTGGGGATGCAACTCCACGAATGATGTCTAAAAGAGCTTGACCACCGCTTTGACCTGGATAACCACCCCAGATTAATGCATTAACATTCTTGTTATTCTTTAATGAAGAACTATCAACTTGACCACCACCCATTTGGAGAACAACAAGAGGTTTCTTTAAGTTGGAAAGTTGAGAAATAAGATCTAATTGGTTACCTGGCCAAGTAAGAGTTTCTCTATCTTTAGCTTCGCCTTCAATAGTACCATCAATTCCTCCAGCAAAGATAATAGCATCAGCTTTCTTAGCAATTTGAAGAGCTTGAGTGAAATTAGCAGTTGAGGTGGTATTGATTTGAGTACCAATAGAATATTGAACATTGAAACCAGCATTCTTAGCAGCTTGAAGTGGAGAGATAAGGAATGGAGCAACACCAGCATAATTACCTTGCATTTGAGAAGTAGCATTAGCCCATGGACCAATAACTGCTACATTCTTAACTTTCTTATTTAATGGTAAAGTACCATCATTCTTAAGAAGAGTAATACCTTCAACAGCAGCTTCATAAGCTAACTTTTGAGAGGATGGGGTGTTAACATCAGACCAACTTAATTTACGATATGGTTGAGTGTGAGCAGGATCAAAATAACCAAGACGAACAAGATTAGCATAAAGTCTAACAACTGCTTCTTCAATAGTATCTCTAGTAACTAAATTATTAGCAAATGCTTCTGGTAAGGTATCAGAATAAGTTTGACCACAATTTAAATCACAACCAGCATTGATGGAGGCAGCAGCAGCACCAGCTTCGGTATCAGTATAGTTATGAGGATTCCATACGTTATATACAGAATCACAATCAGAAGTAACATATCCACTATAATCGTCAAAACCCCATTCACCACGGAGAATAGTTGAAAGGAAGTAATCATTAGCACAAGATGGAACACCATTTACAGAGTTATAGGAACACATAATACTAGCAGATTTTGCATCTCTAATACATGCTTGAAAAGCTGGTAAATAGTATTCAACAAGATCAGTTTCAGAAATAATAGCATCAAAACCTAATCTAGAATTTGCATTCCAACTTTCAAGATCATAACCAGCATAATGCTTACAAGTAGCAACAATTTTGAGTTGATCAGGATTAAGACCACCTTGTAAACCTTGGACGAGGTTATAAACATAACCAGAAATACGGAGAGGATCTTCACCAGGAGTTTCTATATGAGTTAGTATACTGAGACGGTGGTACCTGCGTAAGCATGTACAGCGATTGATAAGAGAATAATACTCTTTAATTGGTACCAAGCACTTAGTTCCTTATAAACATACCTTGACCTCTACCCCATCTATTAAAGTTAGTTAGTATACCCTACTCTTGAATCTATTACTCTTTAATGTATTTTACTTACCTTGAATCTTTAAATGGATTAATATTTGGAGACCAAACATCTAAACCGAATAAACCTTTATTATTGAAAGCTCTAGCTTCAGTTGAAATAACTGAAGCAATTTCTTTAACTAAAGCATCATCAAATGCAGCAGAAATGGTGATTGGTTGAGGGAAAGAAGTAGAATGGGTGTATTCCTTACCAGCTTGGTATTGCATACCAGGACTTGATGCAATTCCATGTAAAGCTTCCGACCAGAATTGATAATTTGGAAGACCTAGTCTTGGTACTCCAGGAGCAGTATTATCAGTATTATTGATTAATTCTTGAAGAGTAAATTCACTAACAATAGCTCTAGCTCTATCAACATAATGTGCTGAAGTATCACAAACTAAATTACTCTTTAATGGTTCTTTAGTACAATCTGGGAAAGAATAATTAAGATGTTTTAAAGTATAAGAAGTTAATTGAGGATTTGGTTCAGAACTGAAGTTCATATATTGATTACCTTGGTTTTGGGCCAAGGCACTACCTACAAGCCCAATGGCTGTAGATAATTGAACAATTGAAGATTTCATTGTGGATATTGATGATTGAAATAAACCATTTGGAAGATAATTATGACTTTATATACTTTTTGAATAGAAATCTCGATAATACCGAGAAACCGGTTAATTTAACCGGCTATTGTTGATCATGAAGAGATTGAATATAGTTAAAGTTTCATGAATTCCGGGGTTATGATGTGACGAAATGTGAACCAAGTTTGTGAAAAAAAATCTGCACAATTATAAAATATTATATGGTAATCTTTTGAAATGGTGAAGATCGATGAAGATCTTGAAGAAAAGCCATGAAATGCCGTTCAAGTGGGATTGAATTACGGGCATATTGATTTGCATTGATGAAAGTTGTGGGGTTAAGTTAAGGATTAGCAAATAATTTTATTTTGACAACCGGAGAATCAATTATTGATTAAATGAAAAGGTAGATTAATAAAATATATACTACAGTAGATACATTACTGAGATGATAGTGTGTATGTTCAAGAAACTGGCATGTCTTAGCCAAGGATACTAAACCATGTGGCCAAGTACCACACAATGAGACAATAGCCAAGCTCCACCCGTCCCTGACTCGATGGTTCCTTACAGAATTGTTTTAAAACGGGGGGATACAGGAATATAGCAATATTAGATGTTATTGTTACCGTAAGATCGACATGCAGGTTAAAAAGAGTCTGCAGGTCCAACGCATGACAAGAAAGTGTGGGGGGCAACGCGCGAGAAGATAATTGTCCTACGAAAGGATTTCATGTAAATATTAGATCATGAAAGAGTTATATAAGGTATAAATAATTAGTAATGAAGGTAATTGCTCAATATATATTCTTATATAAACAGATAGATAGACCCTAGGTGAAATAAACTTATTAAGTTAGTCGCAATTTAAGGTACCACTAAATTCACTAAATCATATGAAGTTAATCTTTTGACGATCCTTAAAGTTAATCCAAGTCTCGCGTGAATTTATATAACCGGCATATCATCTTTATCTTATTGGTTGGACTTCCGTAACTCGAGCGATTTCAAGCAGCTTACATGTGATTAACCTTCAGCTCCGGAAGTTACTTCCGCAAAAAATATGGAGAACTCCACGCAAAAAGCGTAGGATAAAATGATTGCGGGGAAACGGAAGGATAAAGCGGTATATTAAAGGAGATAAAGGTAATGATCAATTGTAATAAGTTAAACAATTTGGCTAGTGCTGAGAAGTACTAAGGAACGGTTTACTCTAACTCAATTAGGCTCGAATTAGCCTAACTCCTTCACAATTTTAATCGTTGAAAATTATTTCAAATATTGGCTGTATAATTAACCATTATAATATAGAGGTTAAGATCTTACATTTTATAATTTATTCATTACCTTTCGTTAGATTTATAAAGTTAATCTTGATTAATTATGATATCCGCCGTTAATAGCAGTAATTTGATGAGGTTCCATGGTTCAAATGTTCGTTAATAAACCGGCTAAGAGCTTTAGCGTCAGGAGGTGCATAAATTCCTGGGTGCGTTCATTGCACGAGCTCCTTCAATTTTCCTTCATTTTTCCGCTTATATAATAATATTAAATGGTTTCATTTCAAATACTTCACCTAGCTTAGAAGAATTGGAAATATTCTATGGAGTATAATTACGTAATATCCGGTACACCTGCTAGTTGTTAGATTTGGGCTGTTATCTTTATTTAACCGCATCTCCGTTCCCAAACACGGCAATTTCATTAACCGATCGGTTGATTATAATAAGACTAGAAGGCTAATATCGTTGGTACTGTAGTATTTTACGTCGTATACTATTACAGTGAAAGATATAATCGATTGATGTGATATTCTATTTCATCTCTGGCTCTGGATCTCAGAAAGTTTCTTGATAAAGTATACGACCAGCCAGGATACCTCATCGAAATATGCAGGATCTAATGTAATTGTGGGAAAGACTGCTGCTCTTCACCAAAACCTTGTATCTCTTAATAATCTAAAATTCACTTGCAGTTTATCACTTTCTTTCGCTCAACATAAATTCAGTTTGCTTCAGAATGGATTAGCAAGGAACTATCACTAACCCAGCTGGCGACTATCCACCAAAATTCTTCATAAAATGTTCAAACATCTGAAATAGTTAACTTTAAATTCGCTTTCTAAAGTTCAAATTCATTTTTTATGTTACAGCGTTCACTTTTGCAAAGGACATATAGATCTTGCTGGTATTAATGTGATTGTAGTGAGAAAAAGCAAAACTTGTATTGATATATGTATGGTAGATACTCAATCTGGGAAATGAACCATATTTTCAATTGCGATTTATGTCCAATTCAGCTAGAACATTGGTGCTTCAAAGAGTTCGTACTTTAGAAGTCATTCAAGAAGTTATTCAAGAGGTTATTCAAGAGGTTATTCAAGAGGTTATTCAAGAGGTTATTAATACGTTTTCTAGATTGAATATAACTCGTATGATGGGATGCTGGGTGAAGAAATTTTGTTGAAATAATACAACGAGCAATGACTAAAGAAGAGCCACCTGAAATTTAGTCCCAATATATCTTGGCGTATTCTCAAATGATCAAGTTAAAATTGTGGGCAAACAGTAAATGCTTGTTCTTTTTCTAGAGATTGTAATTATTAATCCAAGGTTTTGAGGGGCACTATTAAAAAGATCATTTATTGGTATATACTATATACTTTATATATAAATCAATTTAAACTATGTTATTCATACATAAAAAAGTACGTAGATATCTAATTATTCAAGTTAATATCGTTATATATATCGGTATAAGTAATAATTGCTGCAGTTTCTATACCTGCCGTACTTAAACTACATGAAGTCTTTGAAAGTAGTATTCGAATGATCTCAATTAAATCTCCGTTTATGGATGATGAGGTTACGACCAGGTTATTTAAGATATCCAGGATTCTATAAAGTGCAGTAGTTCATTGATCTTAATATAGAGACCTTCACCATAATCATGTACCTATAGATATCATTGAAGATTTTGAATACCACTGGAAGTTCGAACTTAAATAATGGGGAAAAACATAAACAATTTAAAACAGCGACAAAAATACGCCTATAATAATATCTTTAACTACTATATGTTAGCTAAATTTTATCTCCAATTAGATTACCTTGATTTATTAATTGATTTAACTACCTTTGTTGGTTCTTGCCTGATCCTAAAGAAGCGGAGAACAACCGGTTCCGGGCAGAGCCCGGCCGCCAGACACCTCCGGAAACAAGCAGTAATGTAATTGATATTTTTCATTAGTCTATATCTTATCGAACAACAGCATTAACAAGACTATTTACCTTTAAGATTTCACCAGCTTTGTTAACTAATTTACGTGGTGGTTCAGAATCATCTTTACGGTAGAATACTTCAAGGGCTTCATTAGTTGAAAATCCTGGTTGAATAGCTTCCCAGATTTTCTTTTTAGGATTAAGAACTGGTTCAGGAGTAAGATCATAAGTTTCAAAAAAGATTTTATCACCTGGCTTAGAGCCTTCTGGAGGATTAACAAATTCAACAGTATCTTCATTAGAAGCACATAAGACCATAGCAGAAGATTTAATACCTCTCATTGTAACAGGTTTAAGATTAGCAACAACAACAACATATCTACCTTGCATAGCTTCAAGAGGGAAATATTTAACAAGGCCACTACAAACGGTACGAGGACCTTCAGCATCACCCATTTGAATAGTAGATACATAAAGGGAATCAGCATCAGGATGTTTAACAGCTTTTTCAATATAACCAACCCTGAGATCAATAAGACCAGGAGAGATAACTAATTCTTGCTTAGCTGGTTGTGGTTGAGCAGGCTTCTTCTTCTTTTCTTTCTTAACACCTTGTTTTTTCTTATCATCAGTAGATTCAGCTGGAGCAGTACTAGCATCAGTAGCAGCAGCAGCAGCTTCAACCTTAGAATCAGCCTTAACGTCAGCTTTCTTTTCCTTCTTATCACCCTTAGCCTTTTCTTCCTTCTTTGGCTTGACTTTAATCTCACGAGGAGCTTCAAGATCAACGTTTACCTTGACCTTTTCATTTTCACCAAGAGCAAGAACATTTTGAACTAAGTCTAACCAACGAACAATATGTCTATTTTGCTTGATATCATCATCAGACCAAGATTTAACAATAGAAGAAATTCTTGAAAGAACAATTGAATCAGCTACAGTTGCATCATGAGTTTCAAGTAAGTAGGTACGACTTTTAAGAGTTTCATTAAGTTGTTCAATTCCTTCAGGAAATCTACTTGAAACAGTTAACCATTGGCTAAATTCAGCAGATTGAATATCATTAAGATCAGTAGGGGCTAATTTAGCAAGAGTTTGATTAGCCTGTGATGAGGTTAGTTATGCCTCCGAGTGCTGGGCGCGCTGCCCGGACCCGTTGTTCGGAGCTACGCTCGGATTTGAGGATACTTACTTCGGAATTATCTTTTAAAGATAAAGATTGTTCGAATACTTTAGTTAATTGATCTACGGAGGTCATTTTGTTCACTAATTCTATTATATTGGGAACGTGAAATTTCAAACTTGATACGCTGCGTGAGAATAAAATTACTCGATTTGCGTTTGAGTCCCTAAACGCCGCATGGTAAACGGCACGTGATTTCAGTTTTAATATGTGTTGGCACATAGAGTTACTTCGCGTACTTCCAAACGATCTAATATTATACTATACACACATTTCCATATTTATACAAGCAAAATGGATCCATTTTCCGATTCCGGCGGTAAGTATATAACAATTGCTCGCTTGCGAGGAACAACGGGTCCGGGCAGTACCCGGCCGCCGGAGGCATCTCATCTAACACCACTCTAGATTTATTCAGTATTGAAAAAGCATTCTATACTGGAGATTATCAACAAGTTGTTGGTTTAGATATTTCTGGTTATAGAGAAGAATCTAAATTAAGAGCACAAATCTTGGTTGCAAGAGCTAAAATTCAATTAGGTAAAGCAAGAGATGTCATTAGTCAATTAAGTGGTAGTAAAGAACCAGAATTAGCTATTATTAAAGCTTATGCTGAATATAGAGCAGGAATTAAAACAGGATTATCATCAATTGAAAAGTTGATTGAAACTAATTCTGACAATGCAGTTGTACAATATATTGGAGGTTTAGTTCTTGTATCAGAGAATAAATCAAGTGATGCTTTAAACTTATTAGGAAAACATCAAGGAAGTCTTGAATGTGTGTCATTAATTATTCAAATTTATTTAATCCAAAATCGAATTGATTTAGCAACTAAATTAATTGAAGAAACCAAGAAATGGGCACAAGATAATATTGTATTTAATTTAAGTGAAGCATGGACCAATTTACGTCAAGGAGAAGATAAAGCACAATCATCATTTTATATTTATGAAGAATTATCATCTGGAGGAGTTAATTCTGCCAGAAGTTTAGTAGGACAAGGAGTGTCACAAATTGAATTAGGAAGGTATCCAGAAGGTGAAGAATTAATTAAAGAAGCTCTTGAATTAGAACCAGACAATCCTGAAGTTCTTGCCAATGCAATTGCAAGCTCCATCTTAACAGGAAAAGATTATTCTGATTATGAATCTAAATTGGAAAAAGTTCAAAAAGATCATCCTTCTTTAATTGGATTAAAAGAGAAAAGTGAATTATTTGACAAAGTAGTAGCAAAATACCAAGTAGCTTAATCTAAACCATCTCTCTCTGTCTCTCCGCGCTAACCCACACACGCCTCCGGCGGCCGGGCTCTGCCCGGACCCGTAGTTCCGAGCTACGCTCGGAAAAAAAATTATTAAATTATGGCGCTCTCGTTTATTCCTCGCTACGCGAGGAACAACGGGTCCGGGCAGAGCCCGGCCGCCGGAGGCATGTGTGGGTTTAGGGTTAACGATCCGTTATCAGGGTGCATATGTCAGATAAGCTTAAATTAGTGAGTTTATTTTAGCTGGAGAAGGCGAAGTGCTTTATATAAAGTTAAGGGTTTATTAGGTAGTAATGTTGAATGGGGTGGTTGTTATTGGGTTGTTGAATTCGATATGAATAATTTATGAATCAAGATCTTTTCAAATACACGATTGAGAGAGTAACTTGCTTAATAGTATCAAATGCAAATCTGACTGATTGAGATTAGGGTTTTATATAGAATCGGCTGTTTACATGATTTTATTCAGTTTGATTTGCGCCATTATATAAATGGTTGCTGTATTTTATTTGAAGATTGAAGATTCTTTGATATCTGTTACAATTATATCTTAAAATGATTCAGGATTTTGATTTTGGTGAAAAGAATGACCTTATTTTAAAACGGTTTGATCCTCTTAGTTTTACTTTGAAAGATGCTATTGAGGTTTTTGAGTTGAATTTACAATCATTTATTGATAATCCAGAATTGGCTTATATTCTTTCTGATACTTTTCAATATAGATTAGATGAGGAATCATTGTTTGAAGCTGAACCTTGTGATTCTATAAAACGAATTCAGTTGCGTAAAAGACGTATTCAAGTATATGAAGATATTTTATACTATTTCTCTTATAGATTACAATGTAATCTTGCTAGTATGAATGGTTATGTTGGCTATGGTTTGTATACAAAAGACAAGAATGGGAAAAAAGGTAGGATAGTTGGTCTTTGTGATTTTCGTTATCCTTGTTTTATGGAAGATGAGTTACTTCAGGAGTTACGTCCTAACACTACTAAGGGGTTTGGTTGGTTCAAATGGAAAGTATATTCTATATGGATTAATCTTAGGTTTAAAGTTTTTAACATTTATTTATTAATTAAATACAAAGATCATCCTTTTATAAATTCACGGGTAACTTATATAGACAATCAATTTGATCTTGAGTATGAAAAGCATTATCCACTTGATCCTGATGGTGAAGATAAATTATCTCAACTTACATATGATCAATTGAAAAATAAAACATATCCTAAAGCAAGTTGCGTCTATCTAATGAATTTCTATATTCATCCTAATTATTGGGGAAAGGGTGTTGGTACTTCATTACTTCGTCATTGTATTTCTTTGGTACCACCTCAACTTACTCCTTTTCTATCTGCACACAATCAAACTATTTCCTATGGTCCACAAAAATTCCAACTTAGAGCTACTGATATGGGCTTACATATGTACAAAAAGGTAGGTTTTACCACCGTCTTGGGTATTACTGTTCATGGTATTAATGGTGAAGAAATATCTACTACTATTATGGAGTATATTAATGAATGTAAATAAATATATAGTGGGTTAGGGTGACTACGATCTGCCGTCGGCGGATATAGACGGCAGATAGGGAGGACGGCCTCCGGCGGCCGGGCTCTGCCCGGACCCGTTGTCCGAGCTTCGCTCGGATTTAATGTATTAGAAAAAACCCTCGTATCCATTCAACTCAGGCGGAAGAGCCCAACCATATGGCAAGAACGGAACCTCTCGTTATCTATAACCATCCTGCAGCCAGTTAGTTAGTTAACCAACAAAATTTATCCGCTCGTTAACGTACATGCATAACCAGCTTTTTCCCGAGCGGTAATATCCGTTCTGACACCGCTGCCCTGGTGTAGTGTCATCAAGCCAAGCAACTAGTACACCGTTTACTCTCATTCGCTTATTAAGTTGTATCAGCCAAGAAACTTATAGACAAGTTGGTGACATCAAGCCATCATCGAATTTCCAGTTGGTTATCTATAACTTTATACTGAAGTTTTGACCATGTGAAAAACGGCCCTCATGCAATAAGTGCCGTGTATATCATTTACTATAGTTATTTTATTGCTTTTCTTTGTTCATCATGTCCAGGTCTGGACTTCATATAGCCCATAATATTATTATTTTACATTTTACATTTACATTTACAAGACCTCTAATGTCGATATCCTTATCAAAAATTTGATATTACTGCTGCTTGTACTGAAAATCTTTTTTTTATGCAAATTTCAAATTTTAATCCGAGCACTAACGGTCTGCAGCTCTCTTAACAAGGACATATTAGCGGGGTAATTTAGTGAAACATGATTGAAAATACAAAGGATTCATTGTATAAGCGGGCCTATTTTTGCGTCCTCGAAAAGAAAAATGGTTGCACCAACCACACCCAACAAACAAATCTGCAGTAAACTTTAAAAAGGTCTACTACATGAGGGACTTTGCACTTTGTTTGAATGTTAATGATGAGTTGGCAGATTTGCGGGGAGACCAGTAACTAAGAAGAAGTAAGACAGGCGTGGGTGGTAGCGGGTAAATTGAGATATATTGTAAGATATAGATATAGATATAGATGATAAGTTATGTTACAACTTTAAACCTCGGTAGAGCTATATAGCGATCATCAATAATATGGTCCGAGCTTTGTTCTTAACCTTAACTTTTACTTAACTTTTACCCTTATTATCCCCCCTTTATTCCTTGCCCTAAAATAAACCTTTTAAGTTAGTCAAACGGTTTCCATAGTTTCACGGTTAACAAAAGTACTTGATGGGTTTATCTGATCTAAACTCGCCAATCGATAGCTGGTTGGCTGTGTACCTTAAATTTCGTCGTGCCTTTCACTAGCGTATTCATCCTGCCGCTAAGTTAAAACCATGCCCATATAGCGCGGAGGGGGGGGGATTGTCTTACTCTCAGTACATAGAAACATTTAAACGGTTTAAGTTAATACAGTGTAGAGCTTTCTGTTTTAATCGCCAACATAAAGCATATTAACCAATTAAATAGATTGCATTATGGAGGATTTCTTTTTCATCATGTTGATTTTTTTTCGCATTTTGACATTTACAATCTTTGATTTGATTTAAAACATCTGAAATCACCTTATAAATGGGTTGTGTTTGTTATTTTTAATCATGTCTCATAATCCAGTTACCGTTTCACTAGATGATCTCAAGTCAAGTAAGATTACTGATTTAGAATTAGTCGATGCCTTTGGCCCTGATTCATTAGGTATAATTATAGTAACTGATTTACCAGACAATTATAAACAGTTAAGAGCTAAAGTTTTACAGAATGGTGCCAAGTTAGCTAATCTACCCTCTGAAACATTATCAAAACTCGAAGTACCAGAGGCATTTTGGTTGGTGGGTTGGTCTTGCGGAAAAGAAAAGTTAGCAAGTGGTCAACCAGATACATTTAAAGGATCATATTATGTTAATTGTGATTTCTATAGCAAATCGTCCAAGTTTACTCCTGAAGATCTTATAAACTATAAAGAATATACAACTAAAAACGTTCATGTTGGTGATGATATAATTGCTCGATTTGAGCAAGATCTTATTGATCTTCTTACCATGATGATCGATATAGCCTCGGTTGTTGCTAAGAATTGCGATAGGTATCTTGTTAATCATAAAAAGGATAATACTATCACATCATCGTCTGACTATATTGAATCTATTGTTAAGAGTTCAAATTCTACTAAAGCTCGATTACTTCATTACTATGCACCTCCTCCTGATAGTATCAATCAAGCAGCTGATGATAGTTGGTGTGGTGAACATGTTGATCATTCCTGTCTTACTGCTTTAACAAGTGAATATTTAATTAAAGATGGAGTAGTCGATGGTGAGGTTTTGCTTTCCGAAGAAGAGAAATCGAAAGCAGGTTTATTTATTCGAGATCGTAAAGGGAATCCAGTTAAAGTTGATATTCCAAAAGATGCATTAGGATTTCAAACTGGAAGTGCATTAGAAGCCATTAGTGGAGGAATATTTCGAGCTATTCCTCATTATGTTAAGGCAACAAGTAGCCCAGGTATAGCTAGAAGTACATTAGCAGTATTTTGCCAACCCAGTTTACATGATAAAGTGACACAAGATGACGATTTTGTTTCGTTTGCTCGTAAAATATTAACTAAGAATCATTAGTTTAGATTATATATTACTAATGAATAATAAGATTTTATATAATGTATAAGAACAAGAAGGGGAATTGAGGCGAAATTACATGAAACTATTTCTTCTGTTTTACCAAACGAACGGTTTCAACAAATTGTACACGCCTTAGATGATTTGAAATATATAAATTAAACTTTCCGCGAGGTTAAGGTTTGAATCTGCTATAAACAAGAGACTGATCTACTTTGACAACGTCGCATCGAAGAAGAGATATTCTTTATAAAGTTTAATGGTAGATACACGGCATCGGGTGGGTAGTGTATGATGAAACCCCGACCGATCATATAGATAATACTTTACGAGTAATACTACAACTATCAACAGATCAATACCAATGAGATTGTACCATCTTCTCCTATCATTCATTCCTATCTGCACAATCCCTATTTCAAACCTACATCCCCACTTTCTAACCCAAGCACAGACCAAGATGAATCTGGGGAACTTTCTCCGTTGCATCAAAAAGTGGAGATTATTGATATGAATAGACGACCTCCTTGCTATCGATCGAACTTGAACCCTAATTGTGGAGGGGAAAAAGTAACCAATTTTAGAAAGAAGCAGTCATTACTATGCATAAGATTAAAATGAGGTTAACTTGAGACTAAAAAGCAATTATCATACAAAATGGAACCTTTTCATGCAAAGAACCACAGGGGGATCGACATAACTCTACAGGTTTAATGCAAAGTCATAAATAAAGTCGTGAGTAAAAGAGGTTGATAAAAGATATATATGTAAGGGAATGGAAGAAGAAGACGTAAAAATAGAATGCAAGATTATCTCTAGTTTCATTAAGGGGCTGTTGATGAAGCCAGTTGTTCCTTAGGACAAAGAAACTATTAAGCTTTCATATTAATGCTATGTGTAAACGTTGGTAACGCCATCATGTCATAAAAATATATTTTTATATAATTCTATATAATTATATATAATTTCATCATCTGATATATAATATTAACGTTGTAAGCTATAAATTATGTTTTTATTAATAATATATAATAATATTTTACGATAATATATTTCGTATCACATTATCACCTCTTCCTTATCCATTAGTTTATCTTATCATTATCTATCAGAATGGTACCTCAGACTATGTTACCCTTGGAAACGATATACACCTGAGCCCATTGATAAAATCGAAAGAGGAAACTTGTCTAGGCACACGGATTGAATCAATCCGATATCTACTATTACGAAAAAAAAAAGCAACTCAAAAACTAAAGTTTGAAATGAAACAGCGGTATGTATAACTGTAACTTTAAACCCGAGATACTGAAAGCTAATACAAAGTTAAGAGTTCTTTCGCAACTGACAGTTTCATATTAAAAAAAGCTAATTTGGAATAAATTTGATAATTAGGAATATGATTGTCAATGAGCAAACAAGTGAAGACCTAATTGACAGGAAAAATAAAACCGTTGCCAAGTTTTAAACCCTTAACTAGTTCCGCTTGCTCAACTCGAGCAAATTTCCGGTATATCGTAGTAAAGTCATCATCACCCCCACTTTCCTATTTGTTGCCATTGTGAAATGTTTTCGTTACCGACGACTAGAGAGAAGGACCACTTTGGGCGTTGGTGTGCCACTAATAGTTGGAATTTTTTCAAATCTACGGTAATAATATTTTTGTATATTTTATAAGGTATATTAATATTATTGTTATTACATGATTTTTATTAACGTGATGATGTATAAAAGTTATGCTTCTCCTTGTTCCTTATTTCCTTGTTCCTAGTTCTCGCTACCAACATAGTTTAATAAAAAATTCTTATCTATTAATAAACATAAACTATAGAGATAAACTTGTGTAGTAAGTTAAGACATGCAATCGGCATAACGGTCCGGATTTTTTTTTTTGGTCCGAACTTTGGTTAGCGTTAAAAAAGATTGTGCAGCCTTATACGAACAATCCGAGATTGTTTAACACCGGTGATAGCAGAGAGAGTGGTAGTAGCAGTAGTAGCAGTAGTAGCAGCAGTAGCAGCAGTAGCGGCAGTAACAGCAGTAACAGCAGCAACAGCCCTTTGCGTTAAGGTGGGAGGATGCCTCTGCCTCTGAGGTTTGGGTATAAGACTGACTTAACGTAAACTGGTGAATGAGGAGTGGGAGTGGGAGGAAAGAGGACAGGGCAAGGGGATTAAGGGTAATTAATCTTGCAACCATCGTCAACTATACCAGCGTGTGTGGATCTACCACCCACTGAGTAGCTACGATCAGCTGAAATAGCAACGTAAGATTTTTTTATTTGATAAACTAACGTTAACAGATCTGATGCTGATAGCTAAAGGCGTGGCAGGTGTGGGTTTACCCTGGATTACCCCTCATTATACTTCTGCAACTCGGTCCACTTTACAAGTATGATTAGATAACCGATAAAATCCGTCCATATCAAGCGGGGAAGTTATGAGACAGAAATCATTTAATATAATTGAAAAGATTTGACATACCTTTGCACGCAATGATTAACAAGCTGCTGGTTATCCGAGCATCTTGCCAAAGCCCACCAACCCACCCTCTCTCCTCCTCCTCCTCCTCCTACTACCAATCTCTACCCTTACCCCGATCGACCGTTAGAAATGAAAAATTTACTCATTAGGAAATTTGTTGATATAATTCAAGATGAAAATTGTGTAACTTCATATAATGGTTCGTTACCAACTCAACGCTACCCAACATTCTAACCGCTTAACAAGTTGTTTTTTTCCTTTCGGAACTTTTTCCTTTATAAACACAGTGTGTACCGCTTTTTTGTTACCATCACAACCAAACCAACCACCATTATATAAGTCTTCAAGTTTGTTCAACCTTTGCGTCATGCAAAGCGTGCCCCAAAGACCTTATTAAACAGCCATTAATCCCACGATAATATGCTTCTCTCTCTATTCATTTATTGCTTTTTTATTTAACTTATTGAACTGAAAAAAAAAATAACACAAAAAGTAAAAACTTATAAAAAATAAAACTGAAATATATAAAAATAAAATATAAATCAATCCTTGTACAGTGCATAATACACTCTATGCAAACTGCGGGACTAATTTGAATGTCCGTTGTAACTTCTATTCCCATTGATGGTTTGGTTGGTGGATAAAAACCACAATCCACAGATTTCGGTCTGGCACAAGGAACTGTAGGGTGGATATAGTAGATAGATGTATATATAGTTAATCATCTCCTGTTCAGATTTTGAAATTTATATAGGTATATAGATATATATATTTTTTATTAACTTTTTTTTTTGAGTTTTTAAGAAAATAATAAGAGGATTATTAGTTCTTCGAGTTGGGCAGAAGACGAACTAAAGTTCATTCTAATAAAGAGACGGAATAGGTAGTGGAGAAGTACCGGAAAAGAATCCAAGGTAAATTGCTAAGGTAAAATAGCTAACATAAAATATTGTATTATAATTATCAATCATCAATTACCTCTTAAAATATTTGCATTTGTAAATAACTGGATAAATTAAAAATATTGATTCAAGTTTCATTATCTATTTGTTGGGTGATATTTTAACAATACCTAAGAAAGCCCAGATCCTTTACTAATATCTATTTTGGTTAGTGTGTATAAATCTGCAACTAGATATTAACTATCGGAATAAATTTTAGTAGGTTGATTTTACTATCCAATACTTACTAATAATTTTGCTATTCTTTTCAAAGTTTTTATTTTCATTTTATTTTATTCCATTTCATATCATATCATTATTCTTTGCACTTGTAAATAAGCTTCTCTTGCACTGCATACATTTCAAATCTGTCAAGGAAATAATTAAAGAATTAGTGTTAAAGTAAGTTGCATTTGTTAGATCCTATTTGGTTTCTTCTATTACTATTCATTCTTATTATTATTCATTTCAAAAGTCCTTTTTTTTTTTTTTTTTTTTTTTTTTTTTTTTTTTTTTTTTTTTTTTTTTTTTTTTTTTTTTTTTTTTTTTTTTTTTT
>JAJMID010000069.1:0-10458 GCA_030583405.1 Sugiyamaella americana | reverse complement strand
AAGTTCTAATAATAGTTTTTATACTATTAACCTTTACTATCAACCATTACTAACTACCCATAAAGAGCACAAAATGATACACAGTTAGTACAACCACTTGTTCCACCACTATCTTCTTCATCACCAATTACTCCTCCTCAAAAGAAACGTAGAGGTCGACCAGCTAAGAGACTTCCATTTTGTACTGAAATGTTTTACTCTACACCAGTTGTTCCTACTCATAGTTCTGTTCCAATTTCTCCTGAAGATTCATTTTCTTCTTTTCACTCCCAACCATCATTGAACGTGCAGGCACATTCAACCACCCCTTTAATGTCACCACCTGAACCATCTCCTACAGTAAATAGCTATTCTATTGATCACCAACAAAATCTTTCCATCTCATCAGCTTCTTCATTAACTTCACTAGCATCATCAACAGCCGGTCCTGTTGAACTTCCTGGTACTACTTATGATTTAGGTCAAGGGTTATCCATGACTGCTGGTCCAGCCATTGCTTCCGACTCCCCCTATAGTGGCTACTATGGACACCAACTTATGGTACAGAGAAGTAATCATAGTGATTATCAACAGCAGAATATTTTCTTACAATCAAATGAACCAATCCAAGAACAATATAATTTACAGTATGATATTTTAAAAGAACAATCAGATACTTCATTACCATACTTTCCTGATGCTAATAGTATTAGGGCTTTACAACCATCAGTTACTTTTGAAACTTCTGCACCATTAGTTCATCCAATACCAGTTCTTGCTGCACCTCCCCAACATATACCTGATGATTATTATGATTTAAGTTTAAGTGGTACTGTATCTGGTACTGTTTCTGGTACTGTTTCTGGAACTGTTTCTGGTGCTGTTAGTCCTACCAGCATGCCACCCTGTCCAACCTTTTCTTCTCAATCCTCAGTTGTAACTTCACCAATAATTCCTGATCATGCAACTTTAAGTAGTAATTCAGTTAATAATAAGAAGGCTAAAACTTTAATGGAACGACGACGCTCATCACCTCATCGTTCTTCAACCAATCTACGTAGATTACAATTATCTCGTAAAAACTCTCTATCTGGTTCTGGTAGATTACAATCTGGTCTTATGTCAGCACCTGCATCAGCAAATCCTTATAAAAGAAGAATCAGTTTAAGTATACAGCATGGTCAAGCAGTTGTTCATAGAGGAGAAGGAGAAGATGAATATATACCACCTCCAATGACTAGGCATGTTTCATATGATGTTAGAGATCTTGCAAGAGGAGTTCATTCGGCATTTTCGTCGTTTGAAATTGGAAGTTCTACTTCTCCTTACTCTTCAAATACAACTCCTACATTCACTACTCCAGAAGAATATGTTCATATCCCAGAAGACGATGTTATTGCTTTTCCCCAGTATAGTCCTAAATCAATCACTCCTTCATTAATACATACCGAGGTCGAAGAGGTTGATCCTGATGAATCTTCGATTAGCCAAAAAGATGATGCTCGTGATGCTCTCCGGAGAACACTTGCAAGATCAGCAAATGTTGCATCTAAAAGTGATAATAGTAGTACTAGTAGTCTTGTTGACCAAGATCAACAATATTATTCTGCTATATCTGTTTAACGAATTAATGCATTTTTTTCTAATTATATTTAGCTATAGAGATATCCACGTCTAGGCTCGGTTTAGTACGTGAGATTTTTGTTATATAAAGATTAGTCAAATTAATAATCTGGATGGCGTCAAATGCAATTTTCAATTTTCGTCATATACTTCTATATAACCCAGACAACCAACCGGCCATGGCAACCAAAACATGACAACCAAACATAAAAAGACAAAATGTACGTATATTACCAAATTTAACAAACCCCCTCAACAATAGCAAATCAAATTTCAGCTGTACTTAAAAGGCCAAGTAAAGTGGGCTATTTCAACTTCATTTGGTTATATCGGCCCATTATTGCATAGTTGAAAGCCAACTAAATTAAACAAAGCTAGCGTTCCTGATAATATGCACGATTGCTTATCTGGTTGCATATCACCCCTGTTGATAACACAAAATCCAACCAAAAAAGCAATGAAGATAACAGAACATGCCTCCGGCGGTGCCTCCGGCGGCAGGGCGCTGCCCGGACCCGTTGTTCCCCGCGAAGCGGGGAATACAGATACAATCCTTTAAATTATTGGGTATAGCTCTGTTTCGAAATGATATATAATTTGATTAGATATATGTAGCCACACAGCACTTGCCTACTGACCTATAGGAAGGTGTTATTACGGTGTAAGCTAGCTTAACGGCTAGTTCGTATATAGTCCACAGTGCTAAATTCAATATTATATCCTCAATATCGACCACTTTTATACTGATTCATGATATGCTAATAACTAATAGCAGTATCCATAGACCTCTTAAATTATTTAATATTTAACATATCTAATCACGGTAAACTTAGGGCGGGCATCAGGGAATGTAAAATTGATTAGGATTGATTTAATTGCCTTGCGTGGGCTATATATCTAACTTTAATGTTATTACGCACTCTGGTATCTAATTAATATAGTTAAACTTTGCACTGACTGCCTGTCAGTAATGACAAAATAGCGTTCTTTTTTGTTTAGAATAAAAACTAGCAAAAGATCTCACCTTACCTCACCTTCCTGGTTGAAGTGGTAAACCTCACATTTTGCTAACTACATGCATCAAAGCAATTTTCGATTTAAAGAGCGATATTATATATTATATATATTATATATATATCTAAATTTATCTATCTAAGGGCCAATTTCACCATTAACTATCCAGTCGTTGTCAACCAGAGAATTTGGTGCTGCTGGTGCTGCTGGTGCTGCCGTGCTGAATCTTCAGTTCTGCTGCAAGTTCCTAATCATTTCTCATCATCACCATATAATGACCATAAACAAGTGGTGTTGCTTCTCTTAAAGTAGTTGTATATATCAAGATCTAAATTCCATCAAAGAATATTCATCACTAATTACTCTTCTCTTATTTTGTTCCTCTCGCCAATCTATAGTGGTGAGTTTATGAGTACACGGCTTTCTATTAAGCTCAAGGTAGGGGAGCTAAAGCAATTCGGCATTTTTTCTTCGAAACTTTAGAGAATATCCTTATATGTCTATCTATGTAGACAAGCTGATTCCCACTGGCTATCGACATTGCCACTAGCTGCTACGCTTCTTGCTACTGCCATCGCCTGCCTGACAATATCATAGCTATCTACTCCTATAACTATAGCTAACTATAAACTATTCAAATTAACACAATCTATAATCGTCTGATTCGTATCTATTATTAACTAACTCGTATATATTAATATTAAACTTTACTCTTTAACTTTACTCTTTTTCTTATTCTCTTCTCAGTTGCAAATTCATTTAATTACTACCCTTAGCTACCCTCTACCTGCCTATTACAATCGCCCCCCATTAAGGTTAAAATTGATTCAGGTACACACTTCCACCCAACCCGTACTTCTCCTTCTCCCTTCTCCCTCCCCCCACTTAATTTACTAAACCCTTACCTCGAAAATCATTATATTTACTTGAAATCGTCAATGACCCCTTATTTTACAGTACTACGTGGATAAAAATTGCATTGAAGAAGTACCGATTTTGATTTTAAAGTCTTCATTTTCATTTTCACTTTGATTTTGTTTGCTCTTTATTCTTCTTCCTTCTTTGAAGTGGTTCTTCTTCTTCTTCTCTCCTTCTCTCGTTCTCTCTTCTCTCCTTCTTCTTTCCTTAATTTAAATTCACCTCACTGAATGAAAATTATAATTAAATCTTAATTGTATTTCGATCCGATTATCCCTATTCCTAGTTCAGGTATAGCTTCGTTTGTATTTGTTATTTATTAAATTATTTATTAGGTAGAGTGATTGGTATTGTAATAATTGTAGTAATTGTATTGAATAGTAAATTGTTGTGAATTGTGGTGAATACTCATTGATCTCGTGTATTGTATTCTTGTCTCTTGTATATTTCTTATTCTTATTTTCATAGATTTTCATATCTTATCATTTCATTCATTAATTTCATTTCATGTACTCATCTCACACTATGCCTTCTCCTATTGATGATAAAGCTTGGAGGAAGAATTTAGAAAATCGCAACAGTAGAGATTTATCTCCTTTACCGGTTTCTAATTTAGATGAGGGTTCATCTAATTATTTTGCACCAGGGGGAGGTGTTTCTTCAAGTTATCATAAGAGGAGTTTAAGTAGCAATATGCCTACTTATTTACCTCCTCCTCCTCCACCATCTAGTGGTAGTTCACCAGTTGTTCCTATTTATAGAAAGCATTCAAGGAAAAAGAGTAGCCAGGTTTTAGTACCTCCTATTCAAATTGGTAGAAAGAGGAGTGTAAGGCAAACACCGTCTGATGGTGATTTAGCAGAAGGTGGTTTGAATATAACAACAAATGAAAAGAGAGATGGTAGTAGTATAAAAAGGTCGTCATTTATAGATAAATCTGATACTTCGAGTGATGAAGAACGGAGTAGAAGTGGTAGCGGTAGTGGTAGAAGAAATGGTATTGGGATTATAGAAGCAGATGAGAATGATGATCAGGCAGGGAGTGCTAATAGGGAGAGGGAAAAGAAAGGTGAAGAAGTAGATGAAATTATTGATTATATTGAAGATGATGGTGATTCTAATACTCATAGTATTACTACTAAAACTCTAACATCTGGTGCTACCTTTCTCATATTTGCTCAATTCTTTTCTAAACTAATTACTTTCTCATTAAATCAATTGTTACTTAAATTTGTTAGTCCTTCTCTTCTAGGAATGAATGCTCAATTTGAATTATTCACAAATACAATTCTATTCTTTTCTAGAGAAGCTATTCGGTTAGCTACTCAAAGACAAACTTTGGTAGGAAAATCAAAAGATAGTTATAGATTTGAAGGAGGTGTTGCTCATAATACTCATTCTGGTACTATACAAGAAGTTATTAATATTGGATTTATTCCGTTTGTGGTTGGTATTCCAATATCATTAATTATTTCATTAACTTATTATCATTATTGGTCTAGCAAAGAATATATTGGTACATCTATTATTATCTTAGCTATCTCATCACTTGTTGAATTAGCATCTGAACCGTCCTTTGTCTTTCTACAACTTCTTCTTGACTTTAAAACAAGAGCATCTATTGAATCAGCAGCAATTACAATAAGATGTTTAATCATATTTATATTTATTCTATTATCTAGAAAATCTTTTGATGGTACAATTATCTTCTTAGCATTAGGTCAATTAGCATATAGTATTGTAACTTCAGGATTATATTTCTTGAATAGTTTGAAAATTACTAGACATCAACCATATAGAATATTATATTTACAAGGAGTATGGAAAGAATCAAATCAAGAAAAGATCTTTTTTAATCCAGCTACAAAGAAATTAGCAATTGGTATGTGGTTGCAAACAATATTTAAGCATTTATTAACTGAAGGAGATAAGCTATTAGTATCAATTTTATTACCAATTAATGAACAAGGTGTATATGCATTAGTAGCTAATTATGGTTCGTTAATCGCTAGATTGGGATTTTTACCAATTGAAGAAGCTTTAAGAAGTTTCTTTTCGAAATTATTAGCAGAAGAAGAAATAGCTAATTCATCTATTAATACATCTATTAATACATCTGCTGTAGCAACACCTATAACCCCTTCTATTTCAACAACTCTAGCATCACCATCCCTCTTATCCTCTTCTTTTGCATCACCATCCATCATGACCTCACCATCTCTAGCATCCCCATCCAATTCACCATCTCTTTCATTATCTCCTTCTGAATCATCTCGTTCACCATCACCCACTCCCGCCACCTCTCTCAAACAATCTGATCTGAACCTCTCCATTACAATCCTCTCATCAATTCTCCGCATCTACACCTATTTCAATATAATCATCTCCATCTTTGGTCCTTTAGCTTCCTCGTACGTCTTAAGCATTCTTGTTTCATCCACCTGGTTATCAACCGATGCACCTAAAGTACTTGCAACATATGCACTTTATATTCCATTCTTAGCAATCAACGGTTGTCTTGAAGCTTTTGTTCAATCGGTAGCATCAGTTGAAGATCTCAAAGATCAAGGAAGAATCATGATTTTCTTCTCTTTCTCGTTTGCAATTGCTGGATACATCTTCATGGTACTCTTACACCTAGGAGCACAAGGTTTAATCTTTGCTAACATGCTTAACATGCTTTTAAGAATCATTTGGTGTAGTCGGTTCATCACCAATTACTACACCCTTAACCCACTCAAAACCAACCCTTCCCCATATCTCTGGTTAAAGCAATCAATCCCAAACAAAATGATTTTAACTGCTACCTCAATCATCACTGCAATATCCTACAACCTAGGAACTATAAAATCATTCCAAGACTTTATAAAACAATCCCTCCTAGCATCTTCCTTATTAGTAGTTATTTTATATTATGAAAAGGACCTCATTACATCGCTAAATAAAGCTAGAGATAAAAAAATGTAGATAAATAGATCAATGTACATCGTTCCCTCCTTTGCCTCCCGTGGGCCGAGCTCTGCTCGGACCCAAAGCGAGCAACAAATAAATCGAAGATAGAAGATCAAAGTATTCCATCAAATACACTAATAATTGTTAATTTACTGATAACCCAATCCCCTCATACACCAATACATGACAAATAAAGTTAATTGTATCTATTCTAATTAGTTTCTTATAATATTATATATGTAAATACATAATTATTATATAGAGACAATAAATTGAATAAAAAATGTGTGCTTTTCATTCAAAAGTGATCTATTTCTTTTAACCGGCGCCCGGATATATATATCCGCTGGACTCGTGGACTTTATACCAAAGATCCACTTTATATAGAAGTGAATATATAATTATATATTTAAAGACTCTAAGTCAGAATTAACTTTCATTTCGTAATTGTGGTGAAAATTTATTGCTTATTGATAGTAGAGTTTATAGGCGTATACATAGACAATATGCTGATCAGGGTCCACTAATTAAAAAAGATCTGCATTGTCAATCTTTAATTAGCATTGACACTGAAGCAGCGGGCGGTGTTTATAAACGATCAACTACTGCTATACACGATAGAAGTACAAGAATTGATAGAAAGAACACAATAGAATATTATAGTAACGTAGCTGTTGAACAGGGAGTATTCAATAAAAAATTTGCTAATACGATAAGATATTAAAGGAGTAAGCATCATAGTAATAGAAGAAGGTGGCACTTTAGTCAGTGAGTAATATCGCCATATCACAAGTTAAGTAAGTACATTGTTCGCTACGCGAACAACAACGGGTCCGGGCAGAGCCCGGCCGCCGGAGGCATGGAACTAACGAATATAGCAGTAGTGATGGCACCTTCTAATGGTATTTTAAGTGCTGTTGGATGGTATTATATACCTGGGATGTTAACGGATCTTATTCAAAAAGTTTTTTATGGAATAAGTGGGAAACCAATTCATGCTGGGGATGCTAAATATCAAAAGCATAGAAGAAACATTTATATTTCAGTTATTATTTGTTATTTAATATATTCAGTTGTTGATTCGTATTGGTCAGTAATTTATGAGGGGGGACCATTTGATGGTGCTTATAATGGTTTATATAGTGTATTAGGAGTTGATATTCATTCTAATGGTCAACAAATTCGCTCTTCTTATAGAAGGCTGGGGGTTCAATATCATCCTGATAAGGTAAAAACGAATTCAAATGAAGATGTTTGGTTGACTATAAAGTCTAGTTATGAGGTGTTATCAGATCCAATATTGAAATTTGGTTATGATCGATTCGGTTATAATGTTGTAAATTGGAAAGTAAAGGCTAAATCTGGTCAATCAAATGATGTTGCTTTATTTACAGTATATGATCTTGTTTATAATGGTTTATGGGATATAGTATATTATTACGCTTTTTCATTAGCATCTATTATCTTCTTAAGCTTCATAGGATTCTCTAAACAGGGTCAGCATTTAAAATATTTCATTCTCTTTTCTGCATTTTTAATAGAAATTACAATTATTACAAAATCAAAGAATATAAATATATTTCCATTTCTAAATCTCATTCCATTTCAAGCTATTTCAATAATGAGAAGATTACTAACCACCTTCTTCATTGCTATAAATCAGATCGTCCCGTTATTTCAACCTCCAACAATCAATTCGAACACCACCGAAAAATTAGTTAATGAAATCGAATTATATTCGAGAAATATCGAACAAGAAGTATCTTCTTCTCTTACTATTGAATATTATCCATTTCCTAATCAGCGCGAAAAACTTAAGACTAAATTATCTAATCATATGTTAGAATTAGAAGTACGATCTGATCCTTTAGTTTCAGATGCTATTACTCAAGCTTCTTCTAGATTATAAAAGCTATTTATCTCTACTCCTCACCCACTTTGCGTGCAATAGCTGGTCTCTGCCCAGACCTGTTGTTCCTTGCGAAGGACCTAATAAAACTAAATTTAATATATTTAATAAATCAATAAATAAAATAAGAAACATGAGAAAGAATGTAGATATATAAATAATAGTAATAATAATAATAATAGTAATAATAAGAATAAATATTTCTCAGTATCTGTATGCACTAATGCTCGTTTTTGCCTCTTTAACTATCTCCTCCTACTTCTCGTACTCCTTAGTCTACCCCTCACTCTTTTACTCTACAGATCTCTTCTACATGTTGGGCAGCAGCAACTTCTTTGTATCCATTGAAATAAACATCCATAATGTACAATATGTCCACATTTCAATTCAATAGCTGTTAACTCTTCGTCTGTCTCTGTCCCATCCTCTTCACCTCCTCTTATCTCCCCCATCTCTTCTCTACATATTACACAATCTAATCCTCTTATATCTTTGACCTTTGCCACTTTAAAATTACTTATATCATATTGTCCAAGTAAATGTTTATGCCATATTAATGCTCGTACTTTTACTATTGATATTCTTAGTGTATGATACGCTTCTCGGAATATATGTAATGGTAAGCAATAATGGCTTAACATTACCATTGAAAAGATCATATAAATGAAAAGTTTCATTATATCTGATAAGAGATTCGTTAATGATAAATAAATATTGTTGGAATTTTCGTTTATGAAATATAATTGGCTTGTAGTTGCTATTAATGTTAAATACATTATAGATAAATCAACTGCAAAGATGATGGTTGAAATTTTTAGTATTTCATTTTCATTTCTTGTACTAATAAATAATTCTTTATAATAATGATATAACCATATTATGTCATTGATGTGTAACAATGTTATGATTAACCATAGTTTATATTTTTTGGAGTTATTCCTGTTATCATTTATTTGATCCACTACTCTTGTGCTAGTTAAAAGATGAAACCATTTCAGTAGAATATAAAGACTTGCTATACATAATAATTGGGTTGAGAACTTTTCTCCAACAATTAGAAATGCAACACCGAATTCCACCACAGTATACCATGCTTGACCCATTAAATTTTCAATCTCTTCAATTCTTAACGGCCCAAATAATATCGTTTGAAGAATCTTTGCTATGATAATAACTCCAACAACTGTTGAATTATAATGATAAGACTTCAAATTAACAACATCTTTTGATTGCAAAATGGTAATGAATGTTGATACAATTGTACTAGGAAAGAGGTTTGATTCTACCATAGTATGATTGGTTGCCAATTGCAATTGCCAGGTCAAGCTAGACGTTGGTTATAGCTGGTATAGAAGACCGTTGATGGCTGTTGGGTGGGGTGCTGTTACAGATGTTCGATTTACCGTTTGATCCACCGTCTGATCCACCGTTTGATTTATCGTTTAGTTCTGTTAGTTTATTTCTAAGCTTATTCACTTCTCTATCACTTTACTATTCACTTTACTATTCACCTCGCCTCCTTCTCTTCTCTTCTCTGCTTCTGTCTTATTCTTTTTCTTATTCCGCTTTTATTTCTTCAATGCTAATTATTGTCATATAGCAAATTCAGCAGTATCCTTCACTAATCTTATACCTTTTAACCTTTGTAATTAACTTTTCTTAATGGAAAATTTTCTTAAACTAAAAATATTATTCACTAAACGTCATTCCATTCACGTCCGTCTACTCCACCGTATGTAAGGGATATCAGTGGAGTTAGTTATTTTTGCATATACCCGTAGACGATACACATCCAATTAACCGAATGTTCCCTAACCCAATGATTTAATATTAGGCTAATTTTCACGTGAATCAGTACTAAAAAAGACTAAGCAAAGAGTTTCATTTAATTTAACATAGTTATATCAAACATTGTATTATTATTTTTTTTTACTAAATTATCATGTACTCTCAATCAAATTATGTATAAATTGTGCATTATAATACGCATTCATTCATTCATTCCTCCGGCTACTTTTCATCCCATCAAGCTACCATCATCTTCACGCCTATCTACTCTCCCC